>CAJNOP010003798.1:0-11984 GCA_905250075.1 Rotaria sp. Silwood1 | reverse complement strand
ACCCACACCCACACCCACACCCACACCCACACCCACACCCTCTATTATTGGTAAAAAAATCAGCCCGTTTGCTCGAGCCGTAGCGGAGATATTTAATTTTTTCTTGGTATCGTGACTTTTGGGCCATACACAGGGTGGCCCAAAAGTCTGAATACCAAAATAAAAATTGAATATCTCCATTATGGTTCGAGCAAACGGGTTGATTTTTTACCAATAATAGAAGTATGTTCAAGCTTCATATTCATAAAGACATGCCTAGAGAGATCCTCTGTTAAGTGTACTGTCTTTTTTTGTGTACTCAAAAAGTGAGTACACTCTAGAGTCGGTCAGTATGTCCGTCCGTCCGGCCGTTTACACGATAACTTTCGAAAGGAGAGTCCGATCACGATGAAAATTTCTATACAGTTCAGTCTTAACAATATCTCGGTCGAGTTCGAAGATGAGCAGGATCCGTCAAGAAATGGCTGAGTTATCGAAAAAATTGTCATTATTAAGAAGACCATCCCTACAGGGGGGTAGAGGAATTTTTTCAAAAAAACAATTTTTTTCTCCGAATTATTCACAACATACATAAATCGACTCAGTTTTTAACGCTGATTCCGAATCTGACATTAGCTTTGAACCAAATCGTAGCTTTCTAACAAAACATCCCCCGAAAAAGGCTCAAAATGCAGAAAAACTACATGAAGAAAGCAAATAGTCTAGATATGTCTCAGATGATAAAAAACAAAGTGAATATACCTTTTCACTTTTTGATGTACACATAACACTCGGATTTAAATCCGATGTTTTCGCATTTATTTCTATCTGTGAAAGAGTAAAATTTTTCTTGTTGAGGTCAAGAGTGTTACTTAACAAAGGGTCTTCCTAGACATGTCTTTATGGATATAAACTTGGCACATGCCTCTATCACTAGTAAAAAAATCAACATGTTTGCTCGAGCCGTAATGGAGATATTCAATTTTAGTTTTGTTAAATGACTTTTCGGACACCCTGTATAATAAATGTTTTATTAAATTTCATTGAATATGTCGATTTAACTGTTCTTTTGCTTTTAACAATGTAAATAAAATTAAATATTTTTAAGAAAAAAAATCTTCGATGACCATCTATTATATTCATTCAAAATAGATATTATTGTTTATTATTAATCATCATATTTACAATATTGCTTTTTTTTTCGAAATAAATATGTTCATTGATTGAATAAGAGAGATTTATTTTAATCAGAAATGTTACTGATTTTTTTTATCGAATGTTTGAAATATTTTTATTAAGTATAGATCTTTATTAAAAATAAAATCAATAATTTATTTAGAAAATATTCAATGAATTTTTCGTTAAGCGATTTTATTATTTATAAAAGTTCTCATAAGAATTTTATTTATTTAATATGAATATATATTCAATTTTTCATATAATTAATAGTTATGTTTAAACGTTAAGCAATAAACTTTATTAAACAAAAATAAATAATTAACTAATTTTTTTCATCGAAACTAGTTTCATTCGAAAAAAGATTTGCTTTTCATAGATGAACAAAAATATTCTCGATTAAAAAAGATATCAAAGAATATTTAATGGCTTTTCTTTTTAAAAATAGTTATTTTTAAAAAAATGATAATAGTTAAATTCTTATGGGCAGTTTAATTTCACTGAAAATGAACAAGATTTTTACATTTATTTTAATATTTTCTTCAATAAAGTTTCAATATTGTTTATTAAAATATATCAAGTACGAAAATATATGACAAACAACAAAAAAAATTTTTTATTTTAAATATTTTCCGATGCATAATATTCTTTTATTAAATAACTTTAATATTTTCTTTTTATTCATTATTGAAAATAAATTGATAGTTTTATGAATAAGTTTTCTAAAAGAATAATTAGTAATATATATATTATGAATTGAATGTTTTCCGAATATCAATTTCTGATAGATATTATTTTATTTAATCTACATGAATTTTGTTTGTTGTCAATTGAAAATAATCATGTAAATAATCGTTCTCATTATTTAAATATCATAATATGTAGCCTTAAGATGAAGATAATTAAATGGATTTTCTCATTGAGATTGTATTCGATCTATCAAACTATAAAATTTGATGAAATAGAAAATGTGACATCGAATATACATGAAAAGAGCGACTGTATTTATACATTTAGATGTTGTCTCTACATTAATATGAAAACAAAAATTAATAAAAATTATCTTTGTATTTGTGAGTTTAGAAAAAATTCAAATTTATTTTTAATCTGTTTTCTAATGATTCAAATAGAAGATAATTTTATCTTAACTTTCATCTACTGGCTGAGATAAAAATATAGTTAATTATTTAATGACAGACAATTTGAAAATGATGTTAATGAACAGTCGAATTATTTGGTTTCAGTCTGGTTGAATACCAACACGAATATAGTTTTATGAGAATAAATTTTGGCCTATAACACAACGTGAATATGATTAAGTTTTAACAAATTCGATGGAATACATCTAGAATAAATCTAAAGATAATTAAACTAATCACGATTCAAATTAATGGAATAATGCTGGTTAACGGAAGAATAACACCTAAACCCTATTTATACCATAGTAATTGATTATCTGATTTAGCTGTTCGATAAATCTTTCGAACTTGAGTTAATTTTTTGTTTGTGCCTTTATTAAAATTATTTATCCTGCTGTCAATATGGAGAGATGATTTTTCTCTTATTCCATTAATTAAACAAAAAAAAACAAAATTTTCCAATATGATAATTTTGTGATTACATTAGTATCTTTGTTGTCTATATGTTTGTAAACATTGGCATTGTAAAAGATCTTACAAAAACTTTTATGATTCTTAATTTTTGACGTGATAAAAAACACGAACGAAAAATTCTAATATGAAATATTTAACTATTTTTCTTCTTTTTACTATATTAGTATGAAGAGTTGATTAAATATTACACTGTTATTGATGTGCACATAAGTTTTGGTTATTATTTATTTATTTACCTGTTAGATTTTGTTTATTATAGGTTTTAATAATAATTATTATTACGGAAAAGTGATTACATTATTGCATATTGATTCGCAAAAGAAAGACCTATTATACACTGTTGTAGTGGCGATCAGGAAAATATTGAAATCTATTTAGTGGATTCATTGAGAATTTATGAAACATGAAAATCAGATACCGAAACACTTGAACTCAAACTATCTAATTCAAAATTTTAGATTCCTATGAGAATGCCTTAGTAATAATTGATGTCTATGATGTCATCAATCATCATTGAGATGATTTATAGAAACAAAAGAATTCATTTTTGTTAATAAAACTATATGAACACTAACATAAACTATTAAAAAACAACATACATTAAAATCTTAAAAGATTTAAATTTTTAATAAATTCACCAATAATTTATCAGTTCACATCGAATGTTGTAATTATTACTCCGACTTTTCCATACATTCTTTAGTTTGCTTCATAAGTTTCATGTCAATTATTAACTATTCAAAGACAAAAAGAAATAATCAAATTCTTATTAAAAAAAAATGAAAATGTTCTATCTTTTGACAACTGACTTGTTTTATTTGTGTCTGAAGTTCATTTATCGAATTTTGCATTTCCTTCTGTATTTGTAATGCTACTTCATTCTTTGATGGTGCTGAAAATCTGTTATATGATGTAAATTATTTTTTTTCAAAAATTCAAAAAATAAAATCATAAAACCTACAATCCCATATTATTTTTGATATGCGATCGATATTTTTCTTCGACTAGATAACGAGCAAATTTATATGTAGCTGCATTTTCAAAATCAGTCCATTCAGCATCCAATTTCGGTGTCATAAGGCGTTCTAAATGAAATTTTTAACTTATCACCTCAATAATCGATTACTTACTAAATACTCGAAAGCATATTTTTCCACGTATAATTAATCTTATAAACATGCAAATATAGATAATAAATGATATAGGTGGATATATGAACATCGGCTTTTCGAAATAGTTACGAATTAATTCATAACGTTGATAATGCCAAAAGAATTTATTCTGAGCTTGTACATCATTGATAGAGAAGCTATATAATAATTTAATATTGTTGAAAATAGCTTTGATGTCTAGACTAACTCACTTAAATATAGCAATAAGTAAACTAAGCAGAAGAATATTGATGAATAGCATATGAAATGCTAATAGAACATGATTAGCTGTTGCTTCTGTTTTTTCATTTGCAGAGCTTGTATTTGATAGGATTATATCTATAACATACAAAATCCATATTTCAAATTATTTTTATGCATAAAGTCTAAAATTACTATCTAAAGTTTTCAACTCATTGTCAACCAATGAATATAAGAACCAATAAGATTGATAAAAGATTGATGTTGTTAAATTATGTGCAGTAAATTGAATACTGGAATTCTTAGTTAATACACTTGAAACTACACCATAGGCAGTAAGACATACAAAAATGATGTAGATAATACCAATAAGATCACGCATCTTAATTAAACAAACATATAATAAAAATAGATGCATTGTATCGCTTAATGTTTACCATGTTGCGAATCATAAATAGTTTAGGTCCTAACATTTCAACAGCACTGACAAATTGTAAGGAAAATAGATACCATAATTCAAGATCGATAGCCAAGACAATTCTATATTTGGATCATATTTAAAATAATCTTGATCGAATGTTTCTACCTTACTTACCGTGCTGCAGTAAATAAATTCGGGTAAATTTTCGAACCAAAGTGAAGTCCAATACCAATATAAAATAAAAGGTAAGGTGTCATATTAATAATCCATGTAAATACACCTCCTTTCTGCCATCGTTCTAGCATTAATGTATGAAATTCAACAATGATCTAGATTTCCATCGTACGTCAAAAATATTTTTATATTATAATAACCAATACTAACCCTTCTTATATCTTCGATAAGAGCTTCTGAAATGGTAATAATTACATAGATTTCACTCCAATGAATTGAATCTTTTGAAGACTTCATATGAAATAGCATTTGATAGCTGAATACAAGCAAGAACCAAATGTAAATCAACTATAAAAAAAAATATTGATTGATGATATGAGTATTTACATCATATTCTTTTGGAAAAACTTACAAACTGATAAGATACCATTACAACAGGACTCGAATGAAATTGTATCCATTTATGTCTATATCCAACTGCTTTATGTGATGGATTATCTATCCTACAGATTCCGCTGAAACATATATCAATACATATCTATATATATATATACCTTCTAAACTAAGGTAGCCAATATGAAAAAGTTTATCTTTCCATAAGTAACGTGTTAGCTTAAGACAACACAAAAATTCATTATTTCGATTTCAGCTATGTAACTTTTTGAAGAGGAAAAATGTTACAAAAGATACCTTTCAGGAACATTGCTCACAGTATCATCATCTTGTCCGTTCTGATGTATGAAAAAAAAAACAAAGTAATGAAAAGATATTAATCATAAGTGCTATTTAAACCTTTTTTTGAGATTTATCAACTAAACGGAAATTAAGATATATAGGCGCAAACATGCCGAAAGAAGCCACATGAAGAGCAAACTTCAATATTTCCCATATTGTTTTAATCGAAGCACTATCTAAATGGCCATACCATTGTTGATGGAGAAATTGATCGAAACATTCTGTATTGACGAAAGGAATGTTATCTGATGCAATAGCTGCCTATGAATAAATAAATCACTTAGATTATCTGCTGAAAAACAAAGTCTGAATGACTCACTTGCATGCATGTTATATTTCCAAAGAGAGGAATTTCACGTGAGATCAATTCACAAGCAACTCTTTCATTATGCTTATAACATATATCAATACATGCTGTAGCATATTCTTCTAAGGCTGTTCGATGTTCCATGTATATGCTCCGTAGATATGAGTTATGACTCATTAATGATAAACGATGAGCCATACTAGCTGCAACTAGTGCTGCACTAATGCGTGACTTAATTTGAAGCAAGAGAACAAATGCCATGTCAATGTAGCCTTTATAGACACTCCACAAAAATATATCACGCAGCATTTCTTGTTTACCATATGTCATTTCACATTCGTAGACTGATGGGAGTGGAATTTGACTAACTATTTGAAGTAATATTTCAGTTTCTGATTCGGCTCCATTAAGTTTTAGTACAGTTCGTGGTGAAGGATAACAAAATGTGGAAAGTCCTTCACAGAAACGTTTGAGTGTGCGTTTTTTTCGTCGATAAAAAGATTTGGCATATGGTCCAATCAACTTAAAATATAAATCATCGAGTTCTAACAATGATCGTGGAACAGGATGTGTCTAATTAAACAATATATAAAAGAAATCTGTCGACATGTAGGAGACAGTTCACTCTTTAGTCGATGTAAATTTTTCAAGTACTTCATTGCATACAAAAATGCAAACTGATGAAGCCTTTGATTTCCACTAGTCGAATGAGTTAACATGAGAACACATTTTTTTTGTTTACAATGAATTCATTTTAAAATGCATTGTTTTTAGAAGAATATAGAAAAAAGATGCTCTCATATTATCATTTTCAACTGATGAAAACACTAGTTTTTCCTTGTTCACGGTCTTCAATTATTCAAAAACAAATAACTACATATATACCTCTACTGTTTTCTGATTTGCTAAACAAAGAAATACTTTAATGTACATATTTTTCATAACAAACTATACTTATTTTCTATATTTCTTGGAAAAAGTCAATTCAAATATTTGAAACAATGGTATGAATTAAATTCATTACTTACTAAAATAGATTCTTTATCATTATTTTTGTAAAGAATTTCTACAATAAACTCAAGTGCATATCTGACACAATTTTTTTCTTCAAAATCGTAATTTTCTGATGATATTGTCGTGGAATTAGACTCTTCTAATAAAAAACCCAATAATATTACTAGTAATTCATTTTAAATCAAAATAACCTTTATCTCTATAGTTGACAAATGCAGTTGTTTCGAGTGGACTATAATATTGACGCAAGAAATAGTCAACAAATAATGGACGATTTTCCTTTAGTGCTTTTTCAAATAAATTAGGATAGTATTTTCGAACTCCATCTTGTATGTTAACATTTGAAGAACCAACTTTTGATGATTTAATTCTTTCGAATATATCTATTGCTCCATCTAAACAATTCCAAGTAACAGCTAACTCTAGTAATTCTTTGTAATCTTCTTTATCATTTTGAGCTAAATCATAAGATTTCAAGTTAATAATTCTATACAATGTTTTGTGTTGAGATTCTTACTATCAAGGACTGCTCGAAATATGGTATTAGTGAGGCTAACATCACGATCAAGTTTAAATACACTCAAATAACGTCGATATTTAGGTGCAAGTACTTTTTGAATCATTTCAATGTCTTGTTCTTCGTTTGCTTGATCAAAACAATAGAGTGAAGAGCAAAGATCAAGTTCTTTTTTCACATCGTTTTTCCTAAAGTATAAAATCTGTAAATATCATTTATTCCATATTAAATATACTTACGTAACGGTATCTATTTTTCTAATTTTTTCAAGTAGATTACCAAGAACATTAGCTAAGCGACCACTTCCATGAATAATTACTACTGGTCTTTCAGCATCTAAATCATGTTGAATTACTTCAAGTGTATTCCAACCACCTTCTACAATGATCGTTACGGCATAACACTTTGTTTGATTGCATATTGTTTTAACAAATTTAGAACGAGGATCATCACCGAGATAATGATTGAGACGACCATCATCAAGTAATAGAAAATGAGTATGATGTTTATCAAGTGAATTTCTTTCATTTTCACTACAAAATGTCAGTGTATGTTGAGAATCTGTTGATCGATTTGATGGTGCCTATGAAACATTAACTTTCTGTGCGTTGACATTTTTTTTTCTTCTGACAATATTTCTAATCGTATCAATACGTTAGTATAAGTTTGGATATGGAAATCTCTATCTCAAGCATAACATCAAATTTGCTACAATATGAAACTTAATACAATAATCGTTAATAAAAGATTTTTCGATAAATGTTCATGTCTTTTTTAACGATCACTTTGAATTTTGTAAATCGTTTTTTTAATGTTTTTCTCAAAAAAAAACTTATTATAGAAGAATTCTTCACTGATGAGCTTTATGAGAGTTATGTATTAGCTGATGATTTTCTTAAGAAAGTTTGAAAAATTTATTATTTTCTTGGTCATTTTACACACAATGTTGTTTCGAGAAACATTGACCTGTCTCAAATATAAAATAGGAGCTAATCATAAACGTTTTGCTGATTTATATTCATCTTAATTGCAAATCTAACAATAACTATCAATAAGACTTTTACTCTGAAATTCAACGATAGATATTATATGCCAGCATGGCAAGTAATTTATCGATACAGAAAGCTAATATAGAGTTTGAAGTGCCTTGAAGATGTTAACAAAATAGTAAAAATCATCTATGCCATTACTATTGTGATGAGCAGATAAATGTGACTAATCTAAGTAGAGTATGTGAACAATTGATCTCTAATTTTCATAGAAGAAACAACTAGAGTATATTGACTTAGTATCGAAACTGTCAATTTATGAATTCTTGAATAACACTCAATAGGAAAAGACTTTCTTGAATAGAATTATCATCGTGATAAAACTAACATAAGACTAGTAAATTGTTTCTAATATGAATTTTTAAATATTATAATTGTTGCTCTCTCATAATATCATTTTAAATACCTGTTGCTTGAGAGCTTCTCGTGTCGATTTGGATATTGTACCCCAATGACTCATTCCAATAACAATTGGTTTCCATGTGTTTTCATTTAACAATGTATTGCGATGGATACCTTGACCAATTAGGTGAGATACACCACTATTTAAGCCAGTTGTTAGTATCCATACATCTAGATAAACAATCAATATATATTTAGTTTTTAAATTACTAATATTTGACTGACCTTTTGTGGTTGCTACTTGACCTATTCCATTCATAAATTCTCTTTCTAGAATGTCAGTCATACTAAAATACTGTGCTCCACCATAACAACTAACGATCAATTTAGGTTTATTAACTACATCATCGCAAATAATTTGAAAAAGTGTTTCAAATGTATTTTTTTCTACATCGCATCGAATAAACTAAGAAAAAATAAAAGAAAAACAAAAATCATAGAATGTTAATATCAAAGTACGTACTCGAGCACCACTTTTTGATTGTCCATAGTGGGTCACATCTGTTTCAATTGTAAGTTTTGGCAACCACTTTTGAGCTCCTCTAAATTTTATTTTTGGATCACCATTGAAACTATGTTCCCGAGCTATACGACCACAGATGCATTGAGCATTTGGTTGCACATTATTCTCTTCTTTTTTTGAGTAGACTGCGCATGCAGCAACTTTTAATTTACCATTCTTTACTTCCCTTTTTACAAGTTCTGCCCATGTTGCCTTTGTCTGTTTGACATGTGGTACTAGCGCATAGACTTCAGAGATTTCATTAATTGAAGACATTGAAATAGATTGACTGACTAAAATTCAGAATGGTAAAATAACTAAACTTCACTTTATGTTCTGTTAGTACATCAGCTTCAGTTTCTAAATTAAAAAAAATAGAGTATTAAAGGAAACTCGTAACAATATACACATATTAACACATATTTCCCATGCATATTAATTTCAATAAAATGGAATCAATTTTAGCATCAATAAGAGAAATAATTACATAAAGAAGGAGTATACCAGAAATAAAACACCTCCCCTCCCCCCCCCCCCCCCCCCCCCAAAAAAAAAATAAAAATAAAAATAACACACAAAATGCAACAAAATAACAAATACTATATATATGTTGAAGTAGAAGATAAAATGTGGTAGAATTTAGAATTCTACTAGGAGAAATTAAAATGTTAATTTCTCTCAGTAATACGAAAAATCACCTGTTATTTCAATTTCTACTAGTAGAATTTTAAATTCTACTGCATTTTATTTTCTACTCCAACGTATTCTTAAATACATATATATGTGTGGGTGTAATGAAATGGCTCTCAAGATATGGTGTATGATTTATTCAACCGTGTAATAAAGATGGTATCTGACCAGCTATTTAACCATAAATATTATAGACGCGGTATTTGATTGAATTTTTTCTTCAGTCTGCTAATTTGCCTGACATATAGGGCTTCTCTTTTTTTTTTTTCTATTCTGCAAGTACAAACTTGACAGTAATAAATATCACCTTGAGAATATTTTCAATTCTATTCTCTGTGCATCATTTTTTTTCTTAACTAGAGTGAATATTTGTTATTTCTGATACATTTCGATACAATGTCAAAAGTAAGAAGATTCGAAGCTGGAAACCAGTTGGCTACACTTGATACTTATGAATTAGTGTTAGAAAAATCAAAGCAAGCACCTGAAAAGATCGTTGTAGTTCTATTCAATGTTGAGTGAGTAAAAAGAATAACATATGTATATTAAATAGTTTATGTAAACTGATTTTTTCTGTAATAGATGTCCTGATCCGGGCACTATTGAACGAAGATTAAAGAATTGGCAAGGTACTTACACAAAGACTTACGGCACTCAGTTCTACAAATGCATTATTTACAAAGGTGAACAAAAAATCAAAACTGATTTCAATATTGAAGACCCACCAACATTTATTTTTTTTCGAGATGGCAAGGAAATTTGTCGAATAGACGATCTTGACGAAGCTGATCCCAGTATTCCAGTTGTAACAACTGATGAAGAAAGTCAAGATGAAAAGCGAATCAAACAAAAGCTTGATGAACTCTGTAAGAATCTTTGATCTTGCACTGTGATGGTATTCTATATTGAATAAATAACTACGTACTATATTACATTTTAATATATAAAAAGTGACATCTATTCTATGTGATTTATCTATTGTTTCTACTAAAGAATAATTTGTTCTGTTCCTCATGTCTTTTTGCTGTATATTATTGATATGCTTGAGACTTATTATAGACAAGTAAAAAGAAATCAAGCATGTAGTGATGTATGACCTTTTCATATTGGATAGACGGAGGAGAAGACCACATCTTGATAAAAAAATTCAAAATTAAGGTATATACTGGTGATGTACAGCAGGAAAAAACAAGATTAACACACATTGTATTGTTCATTATTATTCTTGAAAGACCATAGTATAATGAATATCAGACAAGGATTGTGATTAGCTTTGAAAATCGGCTGAAAAATGTCTAATATGAGAAAGATTAATGGTGAATCTATTCATTTTATATCAAACAAACTTTTTTTCTATCCAACGTAAAAAATATGAGGCACTTTTTATATTGTATCAATTTCGTTGTGATTTACAGACAGAAATGTTTCATAGTTATATCATTAGATCTAAAATGGAGTGAGCTGAAAGTTGATATAAACAATTTTTTTTAAAACAGGTTATCATAGAGAATTTCATGTTAATTATAATTATTCATAGTTGCATACTATTTTTTTTTATTGATTATGATCAATAAAAATTAATTAAAAATTAATAGAAAAAAAATCTTAGCATGACTTTTGATTTTGAAATAGACCGTGCGATAAAACATATAAAATCAAACACGACTATATGTATATTCTTCACCGAAAAACGCAACATTGAAAGTATTTTTTGGACGTTAAGAGCATTGCAACATGTCTGTGCACAAATTAAAAAACTTGTAATGTTAAGACATGTTATTGAAAGAAAAAGGAAAAGGTAATTTTAATATATGTATAAAATATTTGTGCGACTAAAAGAAATAACAGTGAAAAAACAAGAACGAAAGAGAATCACTTAGTTCTTTTTGATAGCAGAGCGAAAAACTAAAGTCATTTCACACAAAAGAATATAGTTTTGAAGAATCGATTGAAATACAAGTAATGTTCATCGTCAAGCGATTCACTTAGCCCTAGACTGATAGAATACATGCACGGATGTAATAGTAATAGCATAAAAAGCTACATTAAAAAA
>CAJNOP010003797.1:0-11985 GCA_905250075.1 Rotaria sp. Silwood1 | reverse complement strand
CAAAAGTTCTTTTCTAGACACACGATGATACTCATACTGCTCAATTCGAAAGCATTGAAATCACTTGGCACTCAATTGAAATAGAATAATGCACGAGGTAATAAATATATATTAAAAGATTATTGATGCTGAGTATACTACAAAGTCTACTGTTTTAAAGTTAGAATACATACTGGATTATGCTCGATATTCATAAGGAGTCACTATGAATTTGTCTTCAACGTGAGGTCTTTGATTTTGAATTTTCAGAAAATTGTAGTAAGCTTCCCATTTCTAGCTCTCTCAGTTTTTCCCTGAAGCTCTATGACAAATTAAAAAGATTACTTCAATGGACTGACATATCTCATTTAAAAACTCTTACGATTGTATGTGCACAAGTCAGTTGTAGGTTATCTTTATCATTTGGTTTCAGTTTCACTTGCAAATGAATAGTATGGGTTTCAGCTAATTCTATCAAATAGGAAGGTAGAAAACATTTATTAAAGCTGTTTCTGATTGAAATTTATGTTTCTCGGATTCTCACCGTGTGTCCGTAGGGAAAATTTTCAATCATGCTATCGGTCTTAGTTTTTTTCAAGATGCATTGATTCTTCCAAATTAATCGACTCAATCGAGTATTTTTCTTCAAAACTTAACTTTTTCCTTAAAAAATAAGACATGAAAAAGAGACGCTATGTGATGCCAGTCATTCATTGAACAGTTTATGGGCAATCAATCAAAATATTAGAAAGACTAATACTGCAAATAAAAAAAATTTACATTCTTCATGTCAACTGTTTGTTGACACCACCGCTGGTGGTGTTTGCAACTTCCAGTTTCAGCTATAAATGATTGCAGATAATATTACCCTATCTAAAATCGAATTATTTATTACGATGATTTCGAATTAATTGAGAAGAAAGTAGTTTCCGAATCTATTTTACTAATAAAAAATTTTGCAATGCCGTTTATAATAAAAATTTATTTCATAGTTCGAGCCGATTGGACTCTGTGGCTAGAACAGACGGTTCAGATGTATCAATATTAGAAGAATGAAACGTAATCAATTTAATTCTGTCCACTATAACACAGTCAAAAACATATTCATCCATTCTGACACAATACATCATAATATCGCACTTTAACAAGAAAAGAATACCAGTATAACGTACATTATGGAATGTTTTTGAAATACTTTTCATCTCTTATTCAAAATCTGTATCACATAATAGCAGATAACTCGATTCTGGCTGTTCATAAACATCATTAATTTCTATTTGAGAACTGTTTATTAAATATATTATCCTGATCAAATAATAAAACGAACTGAAATCCTTTATAGGTTTTCGAGGTTCATAGACTGCGCATACAACTATCTACGCCTAGTGACTCGAGAACAACAAAAAAAATACAACCAACTAACTCACTCCTAGCCTATCGAACGATTCGAAGAACAGTGCACCGAAACGTCGTACGAAGAGACATTTACCAGCCGATCACTTTTGTCCACTATGATTAATATCAATTTCCATCTCAACACTTTTTAATCACAACCTAAACAAAAAACTAAATATACAATTGAAATTCATACTGCTTCAAACAAATTTCACCTTCAACTAAGACTAAATGTAAAAAACACACTCAAGAATGACTTCAGAAGCACTCACATACGAACTTTTATCCCATTCATCATGAATTCACATATGACACTCGAACATGCTTTCCATAGAAAGCACCAATGGGTTGCCATTTAGCTCATTCAAACAAAAAAGAAATAAATAGAATATAGAGTTATATCAAACGAACTCATCCATTGATTGTATTTAACTTAGTTCGAGCTTTTCATTTTATTTATTTAATCAATTTATCAAAATGATGACCATGGCACATTTACATTATATTATTGGTCAAAAATTAAATGATTAATTACTTATTCTTCAATTTTTCAATATTTTAAAATTTATTAATTTTTTACTACTCACGTTAACTTTGTCTGGCACATAAGTCCACCAATGGACTTATGATGACACTGCACTTTTACGAATTGAAATTTTTCACGAAAATAGTTCCTCCTAGATAGTTGCTGAGAGTAACGGATTTATTCAGTCTTAACTAACTGCAACGAGCTATCGTAATTTAATGGCACTTTTGCATAAAACTCATTTTTCATAGAAGAAGAAAATTCAATTTCAAAAAGTATCTATTTTAAGTCAAAACAAAATAATCATGCTTTCGACGGAAATATGTCATCAATATCGTTTCCTCATTTTCAGGTTTTATTGTTTTCTTCAGAATATTGAAATTCTTTTTGTGTTTTTTAGGATATTGATGAATAAACAATACAATCAACAATTTTTTCAAATATTTTCTTCTTTTATTGAGAATATTTGTGTCTTTCTATTTCATATGATTCATGTATTTTTTTTTTACTTTCATTATATTTGATAGTCGTACTATATGATTTTTTGTGAATTGTCAAGGATTAAATAAAACATAAAAATCTCACAATCAAACAGAGCTAACATATGGTTTTATTTTGTCAAAAGTTCAGCACATTAAGAAAATATTTTGTGAGTAGATAAAAATGATGAACAGAATTAATATATAATTCAACTTAAACAACTACGATAGTTTAGTGTCATCTGTCGAATGAGACTCATTTTTTTCGAAAAATAAATACATAGTTTGAAAGAGCATCGGTTCTTATTAATTTCTATCATAAAATTATTTCGGATAGAAATATTTTCTTTTTTAATAGTGCATTTCAACATTGACTGGTGTTTCTTGCTATGCTTTATATCACCAGCAAGCGTACTAACAATGTATATCATCAGTCATTGTGCTTTTATTATTTTGCTACTACTCTTTTTCATCTTGATATAATGGCATCAAATCGAAAACGAAAACGTGTTCGAGCTGTTAATAATCATGAATTTGAAACATTTATTCGAACCCATCTAGCCGATGATCTTGCGAATGTAATTATTTTAACAATTGGAATTCGATCGTATACCGGATTTTTAGAATTTCATGATTTTAATAATGTTTTACTTGATGTTTACGATTCAATGAATGAAAAAGATAAATTAAATTTATTTCGATATCATGATGCATCATCATCATCTTCATCAACACATCAAGTTAAACCTGCTATTCTACGAGAGTTAAAGATCTTTCAAGATGCATGTCGGAAACAAATAAACAACGATAACAATGAGTTTATTTCAGGTTCAAACTTATTTAACGAAAATTGATGAAAAATTTTTATTTTCAATTATTTGTAGAAAATAGTAGTTCTACTCAAAATGAAAATGATACAAAAAAACTTAAAAAATCAAACACTTCTCAATCGATTATATTTCGTTCACGTTCGAATGATATGGAAGAAAATACAAAAATAAAATATAGAGAAGTATATTATTTGTTTTAGAGTTTCGTATCTTTTATTTCTAATCTTTAATAGAAACCTATTAATAAAAATAATGAAGCAACAGATTGGTCTTTTGACAATGAAGAAGCATCAGATTATGATTTAAAATCTCATGATTCATCAATTCCACAAGATTTGATTGTAAAAGAAGCAACACATATATATGTCACGACACAAAAGATAAATCATTTTTTCGAGAAAAATATGCAAATAAAGCCTCAAGGTAAAATTACCAGTGATTTGTTAAATATTTGGAATTGTTGTATCTTCTTTTCTTTTTATAGAGATTCAAAAATTTATTTTCTTATTACAACATAGTTTAGCTTGGAACATGGAGAATCTCTACGAGTTTGCAATGAAAACCAGAACAAACAATACATTGTATAATCAGTTTCTTAAAGATTTTCGAGATGATTGTTCGAAAAACGATATTGATTTCAAAGAAAAAAATCAATGGCTTATTAGTTATATAAAAAAAATCAACTATGTAAGTTTTCATATCATTCAATCTCTATATTTGTCTCATACATTTTTCTCTTATTACAGAAACCAAGTGGATACAGTCATTAATTCAAATATGAATATGTTCGACAACAAAACTACAATAACCTTCTTTTTTTTTCGTTCTGTATGTATACTCAAATAAGTCAGAAAAATTTATGTTGGATCTCTATATGAAGCATCTTATATAAAAGTAGAATGAAGTGTATTTATCGGTGATAAATTTTTCTAGATTTCTTCGATTTTCGTTTTTATATGCAGCATTAAGAATAATAAAACTTAACGAAACATTCTTCATAATTATATTTCGAAAGAATTTCTTATATACAATTATATTATAAAAGGTTATACTAAAAGTAGTTATATGAAGCGGCAGTCATATCGATAAAATGATCGAATGCGTCATTCACTATAATAAAAAGAGAAGCAATGATATTATGGTTAGAACAATGTTCTTCTTGGATGCAGTGATGTATATGTATATAAATACCTAAACATTCGTTTTCAGATAGAAATAAATAAGACCTAAGTTAAGTTCTTTGTTTGGAAAGGAAAAACTGGTTTACTTGTATTGTTTCTGCTTTTCGTTTTTTTTCTTTTGTTTAAATAAATATGCCATTACATATTTTTATTTGAATTGGAAAGATACAACCATTCCAACTTGTCCAGGACGGCACTATCCATCGGATGCATATTATCATGGTCATGGAGTTAGTTTTGTATTCTATTCTGAAACACTACTAAAGTTTATTTATCGATCTGTCCATTGATGACTGAATCACGTTTTTAACATAGTTATGTTTTCATCAACGTTGATTTCTTCAGAAAGTTTCTACAGTCTTCCACAATGAATAACTAGATAATATTTGTGAAAAAAAAATCAAGAAAAAAGCCTCACATTACATTCTAATGGTGTAAAAATTATATTGTGAAAGTATGAGTTTTCGCATATTTCTGACTTTGCTAAGAAAAAAGGTGAGTCGTTACATGGAGAGATTATTATGTTTATTTCGATCAAGCTATGATGAAAACCAACAATTGATTGAATATGTTCTAATTATTATCAAAGGTTACTTTTGATTTATCTCATTAGTGTAGAATCTTTACTTTTATATAGATTATTCATTTGAAAATTTTTCTCTTTTTAGAACAAACACATCAAATTTGGCATATTTATTTACCTGATTTTGAACTAGATCAAATTAATGCTTATCGTGTTGATAGTTCATTTAATCCACAAAATAGTGATCGTTTTAATGTAAGTAAACTCGTAAGTAATCCATATGCACCAGCTAATAGTACGACATTAAAATGGCCTGATTGATTATTTGGCTATAATATTGATGATTCATTACCAGATACTGATTCAATACTCAATACTGAAGATAGTGCACCATATATATCAAAATCTGTTATTATTCATTAAAATAGGTTTAATGGGTATGATCATATTCCACCAAATATTTCTTTACATCAAACAAACATTTATGAATTAGATGTAAAAAGTTTTAGAAAAATTCTATCGAGATATTCCAGAGGCAATACGTGAAACATACTCTGCAATAGCACATTCAGAAAAACAATAGCTTATTTTAAAAAAGTTGAAATAATAGCTGTTGAATTATTACCTGTACAGCATCTTGTTACAGATCGTCATATTTAGCTTCGAGATCTAACTAATTATTGGGCTTATCATACGATTGGATTTTTTGATCCAAATATTCGATATTCATCAAGAGGAACGCATGATGAACAAGTTCTTGAATTTAAACGAATTGATTGGTTAGATAATGATTTCACTTATCATAACATTATCTAAAAACATGTTGTGGGCTCGGCTTCTTTTGATTTGTGAAAAGAGTAGGTCATTACCTATTTCTATTCTCGAGATACTTGTCTTAAACGTATCGCTAGTTGATTCTGGCACCGTCAATAGTTGAACTAATATCTATATTCGAACTTTTCTCATATGATTTAGGGGATTCGTGAAGAGTTGAATGAATCATATTCAAGGTTCATGTGAGTTATTGTGCGCACAAATCAGATGACGTCAGTGAGACCATGAAACTTGCACTAATCCTATTCGATAAAATAAACTCTATTCACTAAGTCAGTTAGGATTGGAAGAGATTATTGAACTCTGTCCCTTTATTGTCGATAGATTGTACAATAATCTATTTAAAATGTAACTTTTTCAAAGCACAATTGTTAAATGATGAGTATTGAAATCATATTAAGAAAACTTTCATTGAATAAAATTAGAACGAATTTTATTTACGATAAAAAAGAAAAAGACGATAAATACACTGGAATATGTCTATAAATATAATTTGAAAAAAAAAGATAAAAACAAATGATATGATGAAATAATTATTTGATAAAAATAAATATTTAATCAGATGTTGAAGATGATGATTGACCTTTTGATAACCATTGATTACCTTGATTTATTGTTCCAATAACTGAACTAAATAGAGAATTCTTTGCTTGTCCAAGTACTTTAGTTGCTGCTCGAGATTTTTCACCCATAAACTGAGATGTATCTTCAAATGTACCTTTTCATTTTCTACCAGCTTCAGAATCATCAAGAACACTGCAAAACAATTTTGTTTTATTTTTAAGAAAACCAAATTCATTAAATACATACTGAGCAACACGTAATTTAACATCATTTACACTAAGTTGTCCTGCTTGAGGATGTCCAAAAAAATAAATTTGTTTTTATTTCTATATATATAGATAGATTAAACATAAAACCGTGGAGGAATTTGATCAATATATGGATAAGGCCCTTTTGATTGCCATAAACGAAATGTATTTGTTGATTGAAATGATTTAACAAATAATGGATTAAAACCATTAATTGCTTCATCATCTTTTATTTTAACAAATAAAAAAAATAAAGGAACAGAATTAAAATCAAACTAACTTACTTGGAATTCGAGTTACACATAATCATAATAAAAAATATAATTTAAATAATCGACGAATTTCTTCTTCACTTTGAACATCTGATTTTTTTTTTCATAAAAAAGAAACCAGTAAACTTAAAGTATTTGAGAAAGAAAAACAGAAAACAAACTTGATTGTGAATCTTCAAATAATTGAATAAATCTTAAATCAGCTGTTGTTAATTGAAGTTGTTGTTTTAATAATGGTGATTGAATTATAAAATCATCATCATAATCAGTTAATATAAAATCAATATTATTTTGTTGACGAAATAAACGATTACTTGCACCAATTAAATATGAATTTGTATTTGAATTATTAATTATATCAAGAGAATGTATTGATATATATATGGATGAAGAAGATTATTCTAAAAAGAATTTTTTTTTCTTATTTAATTAAATTTAAAAAAAAAATGAAAACTTTTTTAAATAAATCATATGACAATTCATATTGATCAATTAAATGAAAAATTTCACTATTATTTATGGTTATTGATGTTGATGTTGATGTTGTTGAAGTTAAATGATTAAGGGTATCTGATAATTTATTTGTTATTGATGTAGCTCGTTTTAATAATTTATTTTTAATATCTTCTTTATTTGTTTGTTCAAATTGATTTGATATTTTTTGATGATTTATCATCATCAATATCATTATCATCACCACCAACTATTTTTAATGTTTTTAATTTTATATTATCAAAATCAATTTGTTTATTATCATTTCTTGAGAAAACAATACCTTCGCTTTCATTTAAATTTATTTCATTTTCAATATCACTTTTTTCATCAATTAATGTACATTCATTTAAACCAGTTTCTATTAAATCTATTTAGAAAAAAAATACATATGTAAAATCTATTTCAAAATCAATATAGAGAAAAATCAAATTGATCTAACAATAAAACTCTTATTACTGATTAATCGAATATAAATTAACATAATGTCTAGTTAGACTATTATTTTCAACTTAATTCAATTGTTGGAAAAAAGCTCGACTTACTTGCAATTAAAGAGACAAGATTCATTATTGTTTGAACGAAATGTTGAATAGGTGATAACATAAATAAAACCTATATAATAAATGAATATAATTAAATGAAATCTTTATTTTTTTTGTAATAAAATAAGTTTAAAAAGAATAAGTGTTTTACGTCGATAACGATAAACAAGGTCACGAGCAAAATAATATTTTAAATTGAATTTAGGAGGATTTTTATTTAATTTATCAAAAAATTCTTCAAACATTTTTCTTTCATTAAAATTTTTTTCTTCAAAATATTTTTCAGTTAACAATTTAAGTTCTTCACTTACATTTCCATAAGCAGGCTAAAACAAGTTTTTTTTTTCTTTTAATAAATAAAAAACAAAATTATCTTTTTTTCTGTTACTTCACGTAAAATAAGACAATCACTTTTTTGAATTGAATTTCGTGTATATTAGCTTCTTTCTTCGTAACAGTTTAAATAAAACAAAAAAGAAAATACTTGAAAGAAAAGAACAAAAAAAAGAATACATTAGCATCAATTTGTCTATATGAAGCAATACCAAATAATGTTTTTTTTTATTGTGGTCTTGATGATCAATAGATGGAAGATGAAAATAAATTAAATCATGTTGTCTCTGATGTACACCATCTGGTAATGCTAAAATTCCTATATTTGACCAATATTCATCAATTGGTTCATTTAATAATGGATAACTATATTCGATCTAAACATTTTTTTACTTTTATTTTAAATAAATATTAATTAACATCATACCTGATGACCCTTTTTTATGATGAAATTCAATTATAATTAAATGAACAACTAGACTGTTTTCACATGAATTTATTTCTTCTTTAAGAGAGGGTCCGCCAGAATACCGACCATCGTGGCGGCGGAAAAGATTTAGATTTTGACTTTGATCATCTCATTCGAAAGCTCATAAAAATTTACTAAGGAAACTAAAATATCAACTCACTTTGATTTATCTATAAGAAGATTGCAGGTATCCCATTTTTTTCGACTTCTCGGATCATATGCTAAAAATCTTTTTTTTTAATCCTGATCGTATTTTGCGAATTTCTTCTCCATCTTTGACGGTTTGAGGCGCGAAACATCGCAAACGATAGAATATGAAATTCTCTACAAAATAGTCTATTTCTATTATTTTTTGAATGCAATTGTTTTTGAGAAAGGAATCAAGTTTGAAAAAAAACAAGTTACAATTCCAGTCATCAAGCTTCAGTGCCATGGGTGAATGTTCTATCAAAGTAAGAGATCCCAGGCTGAATTTCTGATATGTTGTAGCCCTATTCACGACGCATCTTTTGGTATATTCCCCATTGAAAAATTTCATCCGGAGGTTATAAAATTTTTCGTCACAAAAGTTCGAATATAGCTTTATTTTACTCATCTAACATTATACTATTGAATTATTTCGTGAATACGTCGAGAACGTATTTATTTGAATAGTTTGAAGTTTTATAATCGAAAAGACAATATGAAAACTGATGATCAGTGGTAAATTCGACGGATAATTGAATTGATCACTGTTGAGCACTTCTCGATATATAATTGAACAAATCGTAGTAACAGATTTTATTGGATGGTGTTGTGCGTCATATAAATCACAGTAGTGCAATGCTAACTCAGTACTTCTGTGTCATATGTATGCAGTATATCGCAGTTTTTTTATTTTCTTGTGTCATTGTACATGTGTATTTTACAAAATAGGCAGACTCCGTGTGTTCTTTGAGAAATTATCCGGAATATTTAATGTTTTTGTTATACTTTACATTCTTTGTAATACTTTTCTTCATCTTAGGCTTTGTTCGTAGTCTATTATATAATTTATATCTATTGTTAATTTAGCAGTAACATTGATGGATGATTAGGAAAAAGTTCTGAATATTATGAAAGTCAAGACTATGAAAAAGAAGAAAATTTATGATCAAAATCAGTAACAAGAAAATGAGAAGGAAACATAAAATTTGTCGACAGAACAGGTGAAAATAATGTAAAAATAATATGAAGTCAGAACGGATATATTTTGAGATTTGATTTATGCATTTATTACTCTATCTCAGGGTATTGAGGAGAATCATGTGGTATCATAAGAAGAATGAATGATAAAAAAACGATAGAAACTACAAGTACTAATACTAAAATGTGAAGAAAGAACAAAAGAAAAAACACACACTTTTGAAAATATCCATTCTTTCTTTTTTTCTTCACACATATTTTAGTGTTAGTATGTGTATGTTTGTATTCTTGATCATTCGTTTTTTCTGATGATGTCACGTAATGTTTGTTGAGAATTTGAGATAGAGTAATGAGTGCATAAATACAATGTGAAAGTATTTTGTTTTAGTTTAGTACTAATTAGCAGAGAACAGTTGAAAAATACATGAATGTTCATTCGATATTAACAAAAACCGTTTTTGAATTTTCTACGAGTTCGCGACTAAATAGTCGCATAGAAACAAAACAGAAAAGAAGGGAGTACAAAGTTGAATTATTCTATATACTTTCGACATAATTAGGTTACATCCCCAAGGACTCTTTTTCCCTCTTGTTGTATTATAAATATAGGTATCAATAGTCATAAAAGCACACCTACTCTACAGTTTCAGTTAATTTCTAACTTGATTCAAAATTACTCTTACTTTATACACATTTTCAAATGGCTGAAAGCAATACTCAATGTTTTTTTGGCTCATATGTTCCTGATGTGAGTTTTAGTGTGTTCTATATATACGCTCACATCTTATTTGAATATAGGTTCAGTGTCATGGTTCATATATATGCTTTACTGATCTTGTCAAATCTAACAAACGATATCCAAATTTTAGTGTTTCATCAGACTTGAAACACTTTATTCTCCTCATCGGTCATTTTGCTGTTCCTTCTATCAATCTACATCATCTGAATATTTGTGCATCGCATTACCGGCATCTAATCACTGCGCGTCGGTATGACAAGTATGAATTATGTAAACCTCTGTTCGGTAAATCAAAGGCATCTTTCAGACGCGAACAGTTGCGTTCCATTAATAAAGTGCAGCCTGTCTCTATATGGCTTTGCCGTCAGCTGTCTGTTTAGAATCAATGGGGTCTGTGATACATGTCGTACAATGATTGCCAGAGATTTCGTAACTGATGAAACCACGGAAAAAGCACATAATATGTTTCAGCGACTTTACAACGAGCAAGATGATATTGTTCGCACTCCTTCAACTCCTACGAAATCATCTATCGATGATGATGATGATGAATACGATGGGACATTCGATGTATACTCACCATCCCTACAGCGAAGTGCATTGGCAGATTTTCGACAGATGCTACGAGACCAAGGTTTCGATGGTAGAGTCCAATCGTCATTATCGTATTCAAGTGCCTCTTTGAAGTATCAGCGAGATTATCGAACGCGAACAAAAAAGATATTTTTACACTTGGCAAAGCTTCTGGTATCCGATGATTATGAAGAACTTTGGCAGGGTATTGTAGACGACGAATATAAAAATAATCACTTATCAAAGAACAAGTATATATGATTGTTTTGTTGTTTGAGCAGTATATGAAATTTTCTTTTTCTTGTGCTGTAGAAAATTTGACATAGCCATGCGGGCTATGGTCGATGCTTACAACAACGCTCAACATTGGTCCATTCGCCGGCAAATTCTTGCTATCATTGTAGCAGATTTTCCTGTTTCCGTGATCAGACAATATTTTCCAAATATCTCGGACTAGAAAATCAAATCGGCCCAGCATCATGCTTACTGCAAAGGTAAGTGAGAAGGTCTTTCGATTGTTACTGTATATATAAACTGTTATAATTAGGTCGTGGTGCTGTGGTGGACAAATCATGAGGATCAACGGTACGATATACGGAAGAACAGGTACAGCATTTCATAGACTTCATTCTTTTGCCATATATCACCACGGATCTTCCGTTTGGAGAGAAAAAAATGAAGCTATCGATAGGTGAGATTGTGCCTGCTCCGAACACTATTCGAAATATGATTCCTCAACGAATTATCAATCAATATTCGTCGTATTGTGCAGAGATAAATTTCAAGTCACTTACAATGGAGGTATGTGTATTGATGAGCGAAAAAGTTGCACATGTTCG
>CAJNOP010003796.1:0-11986 GCA_905250075.1 Rotaria sp. Silwood1 | reverse complement strand
ATTGTTCTGTTATGGGAATGACACTTCCGGGTTGTGAGTATTATTGTTCTGTTATGGGAATGGTACTTCCGGGTTGTGAGTTTTATTGTTCTGTTATGGGAATGGCACTTCCGGTATCAGAGTACCATATATTTGAAATGGGTATAGTATGGACTAATGGACTCCACTTAGGCTCACGCCAACTTTGGCTCACTTCATATGACCCAAAAATGCAGCTATTTAAAACAATACTACTCGTCTTAATAAGTTCATAGTTTGTTACCACATAGGGTTTTGCCGTCTTGGTTCCCTGGGCGTATTAAAATGTGTAACAATAAAGGGGAAAAACTTTGTACTATGCAGCCACGCGTGATGGTCAGATGACGAGGGGCAAAAAACAACGATGATTTTTCCTTGTGAGTGCGAGTAACTCTGGGCAGCAAAACTGTTAATAAGAATGAAGGATAAATGCCGTGTCTTGCATAAAACTCTGATGAACATAGTCAAAGGCTTTAGGGTTATTTATGACATCCTTTCTTACTGGAGAAGTAGTCATTAAGCAAAACTAAGTGTTTAAAAACTCAGTAGAATCTCGTAAGCGAACATTTGTCATAGGCTACATCTTGTTAACAATTTCATCTGCTTAATATATGATCAATTGAAGATAATAGTATAACACTAGAGAATTTTTATGCCATCATAGCTGATGATGAATATCTAAGTCAAAATTGTAATAAGTACTGAGATGAAAAACAATCTAAATTTTGTAGTCTCATAAATATATAGCATAGTTCTGCTCGAGAAATCGAGAATATCAGTATTTTAACAAAAGTCATATTCTGTGATTCTTTTCGAAATCTACAAAGAATAGCTTTATATACGGAGTCTTTCATCTAGTGAACATAGAACGTTTTCAAAAGTGAGGTAGTCTTCTTCGAACACATCTTCTGCAAAACTATTTCAGTTCTTCATATGCTATTTTCAATACAAACAGTCACCCATAGTATATTACTCTAGGGAAAATTATTTGTTGACATGCTTCAGAACAAATGGATTCATCAGTAACAGATGTCCATATATCACATAAAATCTTTTCTGCTCTTGAAATAAAATTAGATCTACTGACTGTAAGGATTAACATAAAGGCGTTTTGCTTTTCTTCTCTTAGCAAGAGTCATAAAATATCTCTGCATTGCTGTTTGAAACTTGTAAACAACTTTCTATATAATTCTTATCAATAAATGCTCTCTAAGAAAATACTATTTCTATATTCATAGAAAATTGTCTGAAGAATACTGTTGACATGTAGAAGTATCATGTACAACATTGTGATTTTAGCGTTTCACACTACCATATTTGAACTATCAAAGCTATGTGGATTACCCTGCAGAAGCTAGAATTCTTACCTTGTACTATCATGCAACTTCTTGTATTAGTCAAGGATTTCATGAATACACTTGAGATATGATAGTATGCGTCACATGAATACATAAAATGTGTTCCTTCAGTTTTGATACACATGAAAAGTATTACTTTCTTATGATTCATTTACAGAAATGATTGATATTGACAATATAGACCTATGGGCGACATCTTTACATGTCATATACCAGAACTTGCTAAAGTTCGATGGAAGTTAAATCTTTCTCCTACAAACTATGATTGCAAGAAGCTATTCAAGACCGCTCGACTAAATAAGAATGGAGTTTAAAACTAACTACTACTCTGAGATTGGTTGGCCTCACTTTTACTTTCTAACAGATTTGTCTTCCTGAATTCAATAGCCATTTTCAAGATTTTTACTTCTGACGATGGAACACGACTTTGGAGGGAAGAAGCGCTTCTTAAAAAATCTAGTAACTTTCAAAGAATTTGAATGTAATTGGTGCATTCAGTGTAAAATCATATTGGAGACTAAAATTGAGATCAACTGATTTTAGAGTAATGCTGAACTAATATCTTCATTCGTATTTAGTTGAGTGATCTCGAATTGCTACTTGTTATTCTAGTTTTTCAAAAGGAGATTTAACTTCAATCGAACTCTTGCAGACGTTGAAATTTTTGAACATGTCTGTAATTAATAATTATCTATGAAATGTTACGTGTAGAGGTATCGCCTATATATAGATATTGTTAGTATCCTTTTTTCATTAATGAACACCCTTTATTCATCGCTCAAACATCACTTCATTCTGAATCATGGTATATTTAGTACTGAAAATATATGTACTACAAACTCTTGGAACCACCTTGACATAATAGCAGGAGTGATACGAGTGAAAGTTGTGTTAAAGTAGACTATAGAAATGTTGATAGTTTTCAATGTTAAATAGTTCACAAGATAATATCTTGTTTGCCCACGTTCAGAAAAACCAAGACAACAAAGATTCTATTCTAAAGAGTGAATATAGAATAAACATTTTCTTCTCGCTTTTTTCATAGTGGACCCTAACTCATATATCAAAATAGATAATTGTCTTGATAAAAAATGAAATGAGTGCAAGACTATTCTAAAGATGTTGATTTTGGGGTGGGAATATTTGAAACAATAACGATTAATAAATCTAAGAAATGTAATCTCATTAAACTATTCTCTATTTTACATAAATTACCATATTGTAATGGTTTTACTTTGATAAGACTTATGAAAATTTTCTACAAACAGTTTGTGATCAAATATTTGTTCATAATTAAGGATTAAGTCAAAACTCGTGAGTGTTACAAAATAAGCGTAGTCACATCTCAACAAATCTTGAGAATATGATCAAAGCTGAGAATACTACAAAATGTTTTTATAGAGTAACAACGTTCCAGAGTGTTATCATATACTTATATACGTCATGGGTGTGGGTGGGTGGGTGCAGGTGGCATTTCTGCTAACAACACTCACACCCACACCCTTTTCGACGATCTTGTTTTCGGCGAAGAGCATTACATTCTGTTTGAAGTCAAAGTAAATGAAAATAAGGCCAAAGCAAATGATACTGATTCAGCAATCATGCTTGGTCTATCGCAAAAATTAAAGCACATAAGCTTTGAATCTGTCTTTCAGTCATCATATAATACAAATTATGACCGTGAAAGACAAAAAACTAGAGCATATGTATTAAGTATAATCTCTTTATTCATGTTTTGTTTTTCTTGTTTGAAACACTGCAATGTCAATGATTCAACGAAAAGTGTCTCTACCATACACTGGAAAGAAAATGGTATGAATACTAAGCCAATAAGGGTTTCGTAGGAGATCTACGGTACCTCTAAAAAAGATTCCTAGGCCGCTGAAAATCATTTTGAAGGTGACTTAGGTTCATACGAAACTTTTTTAAAGGTTTCGATTTTTGAAACAAAATGGTTCGATACGGCACCTTTTTTCCAGTGTATATGGCAGTGTTTCAAAAACAACATGGATGAAGACACGTACTCACTACATACATGATCGAGTTTCTTTCACTCATACTTTTTATTGTGTCTGATGATAATCTGACGGTGGATCAAAAGAGTAGATGTTTTCATGTTCATGATAATATGAATATGATTGGCAAATCGGTAAATTTTGCTCTAAATAGAACATCGCTTGATCGATCCAGTTTAAGTTTCTTGTTATATTTTTTTCTATCGTTGCATTACTTAAACCAAAGATTCCTCGCCGGACAATGTTTTAGCTTTAATTTGTTTCATCAGTCAATAGAAGGAAGTGAATGCATGTACTGAACCATAGGCTAAAATATTTACATACATAGCCATATAGTCAACATCTTTGAAAAGTCCTAAATTTTTATTCCAGCGTGAAGATTTCTATCCAGACATAGCTTTTGATGCCCAATGTACTTTTCAGATTGACGTAATTTCCAATGGCGGCAAAATCAATACCTGGTGCTACGTCGGTGTCACGACGTCGGTTAGCGCTTGTAATTGGCATTGATGATTATGAAAACCACCCGATATTAAAAAATCCAAAGAATGATGCGGAAAAGCTGTCATCTCTCTTGCAACGTATTGGTTTTATTATTGATACATCATCATTGGTCAAAACATATGCTGAGATAAAACGTAAGATTCTCGATTTTGAACTTTCAATAGAGCTGAATGATGTGGTCCTATTTTATTTTGCTGGACATGGGGTACAATGGGAAGTATGTATTAAGATTTTTATCATTAAGCTATTTCGCTTTTTCAATGAGCTTTATCTTTGTTACGTCTAGGATCAGAATTATTTAATGCCAAAAGACTTTCCTCAATTTCCTGAAACAAATGAAGCAGATTTAGAAGAAATAGCAGGCATTTTAGAAAAAGGAGTTTTAAAAAAAGAGATGGCTGACATGTTAAAAGCAGACATTTTAAAAAAGAAGATAGCTGGCATATTAAAAATGAAGGCCATCAATGCACAAGATATTCTTAACACGTTGAGTGATCGAAAACCATATGTAACAATATTTCTTTTGGATTGCTGTAGAGAATATGTCTTACGGAATCCTGATTTAAATACACGTGGTCCAAGCTCAAACACGCGCAATTCTAAATCAGCTGGCCTAGCAGCAATGCACAAAGCAGGTGCACTGGTGGCATTTGCTTGTGCACCTGGTACATATGTAGATGATAGACCAAAAGACAAAAATAGTTTATTTATGGAGCATCTTATAAAACACATTGAAACTCCGAATGAAGACATTGTAAATATATTACGTGATGTGATCGATGGAGTGATGGAAGATTCCAATGACACACAGATTCCATTTCTGAGTGTTCAATTACGACACAAAAATATCTATTTGTGTGAGCAAGCTCAAGGTAACAAGAATAGTTCTGAATAGAGTCAGAAAAGAATTGGTAGAAGAATGTTTCATTTGCAAAAATATTTGAAGGAAGACAAAGTCAAGATAGATTTTCCTATATGAAACTAAAAGTGAACTAAACTTCTTCGATATAACTGTTTTTTGTTAAGTAATTTCTACGTTCGTATATAGATATGGATGTGGAAAGAAAGAAAATATCTATGAACTATATCCACACTCACATCTTCTTTTTCTTTGAGAGAAAGAAAAAGATTTTAAAAAACTATCCATAGTTAAAAAAAACTATTGTTATCTCAAAATGACCAGAACTTTTCGTGAACCAACTCGTTATAAGGAGTCAATGTGAAAATGGTAAAAACGGTTTGATTAGCCATCAAGAATGAGTGAAAACAGACAGGATGTGGTTGAAACCGATTCATTTTAAACAATGATTAATATGTTCTTGATGAATAATCAGCTCTTTTCTCACGCATACATATTGAAATGTGTAACCGCGTTTTTCATCTTTAACTTGTCTGCTCTCCTAGGTATATTAAATCTGATGGCACTGTTAATATTCCATTGCAGGATAGACTCCATGTAGTCTTCTTAGTTACAAAAGGTCATGTGCTCGAAAAGAAGTTACGACTCTCAGCCTGCATTTATTTGTACTCAAAAGCAAAATATTCATTTCAACACTCCAATGGGTGTGGGTGTGAATGTATGATATGGGTGCGGTGTGTGAGGTGTGGGTGTGGGTGTGTGAGTATGGACAGGGCGTGGGTGTGTGCCGTGGGTGTGAGTGTGTTTGAGGAAAAGATTAACACCTGCAGCTATATATTCACCCACACCCACACCCACACCCACACCCACACCCACACCCACACCCACCCACACCCACACCCACACCCTATTGTTATGTTTTAAACAATGTGGAAGTAATTGATTCTGATTAAATATCGAATATTGGATAGAAAAATGTGATTTGTTAGAGTTTTAAAATTAGTAAAGTTAACATGTCCTGTCCATTGCTGATTAACGTGAACATACATCTTGGGTGTAGGTTAAGTGAAAATCTGTTTTTGGGTACCACAGTTAGTCATTCTTAATGCTGGTTATCTGGTTCAAAAACCAAATAGTTGGTAATGAATAACATCTGGTATACAGGTTCACGATACTTTCCAATGATATCCCAAATCTGAGAGAAATGTCCCTAAACTAGCAATTACCTATATGCATATTCACCAAGCGGAAGGAGTGCATCTTATCTTTAATAAGAGAGCGAGAAATATACTAGATTTGAAAAGATGTACTTACTCAACTCCACAGAAAATGGTTGAACGAAAACTGATTGATAAATTCGTACTTAGAGAAAAAAATGTTTTTTAAACTAAAACCTTCAACTTCATTGATTAAACTAAACACATAGAGAAAAGTGTGGAATGTGAGTGCCAGCGTAGGGGTGTGGATCTTCTATTCACATACGCTGACACCCCGAGTAGTCTCATCATCTCCCATGTACAATACGAACGATTACTTATTTTTTAGTTCAACCCAAAGTGGAAGCTCCAATATCAGAAAACAATCAATCATGTATGTTTGGTCAAGATACTCAAATTTTATGGAAGTTCAGTGGCATCGGGAAACCACGAGTGGCATGGTTCTTCAATGATCAACCACTTCCAACCAATGATCGTCTACAAGTAACGGAGACTGATGATGGAACATCGATACTAACAATTCGTCAAGCTAAACTTGCTGATGAAGGTGTCTATAAAGCTAAAGCAATCAATGCTTTTGGTGAAGCTGAAGCTCAAACAGCATTAAAAATTGATTGCATCAAACCTGTCATCAACACTAATCTCGATACTGTACTGCAAGTCACAAAATGTGAAATCTTGACGCTAAAAGTCATCGCCAGTGGAACTCCGAAACCTCACGTTGTGTGGATGAGAGACGACAATGAACTTATACCCAATGATCGCATTCAAGTGACGACACCGACTGGTAGCGATGATCAATACACACTTACCATTTTGAATGTACAACCAGAAGATCAAGGTGAATATTCAGTCATGATTTCCAATGTTGGTGGATCACTTCAATCCGATAAGTGTAAAGCTATTGTTTCGAGTAAGTCGTCTTGACTATTCTTGTTCTTGAGTACATATGCTGTTGTAGAATCACCTATGTTTATTATCAAGCCGACGACACAAAAAGTAAAACAAGGTGAGACAGCAGTATTCATGACGACGATTGATGGATATCCAACACCGACTATCACATGGCTTCTCAATGGGAAACTGTTGACATTGAAAGAAGACGTTGAAGTGCAATTCGATGCTGCGACTGGCCAATCGAAGTTGTCTATCCAAAACGTCAATCTTGAACAACATGCTGGTTCAATTACTTGTCGAGTGAAGAGTGAATATGGCGAGCAAGAAGAAACTGTTCGACTTGATATTCTAGTTGCACCAACAATCATCGAAGACTTGCCCATACAACAAGAAATTGTAAGTGGACGAGATATCGCATTGAAAGTCGTTGGAAAAGGATCTCCACGACCATCCGCTCAATGGTTTTTCGGAGGCCAACTCATTGACTGGGAGAATGCGTCGGAAGACGAAACGAAGAATGAATATCAACTAGCGATCAAACAGGCAACAGTGGGAAAGAATGAAGGTACTTATCGAATTGTCTTGAAGAACGAGGTGGGTGAGGTACAATCGACTCCATGTGCAGTTACAGTATTGGAACCAGTGAAGTTGACCCAACTGACACCAGCATCGAATCTAGTTGGCTTGAAAATTGGCGAAAAATTCGAGATCGTTTTGGATGTGAATGGAAAGGAAATACCGGAAGTTCAGCTGACAAAAAATGAAAAAGCAGTGCAGTTCATAAGCGAGGGGACAACACGATATACATTCTCAGTGGCTAATGTAAAGCAAGAAGATCAAGGTATGTACAAGGTGACAGCAAAGAACAAGATTTCAACTGAAGAGATGACTGTCACTCTCAATGTTACTGGTGAGTTTGCCTACATTTCAAAAACAAATCTTGCACCGCATTCATTCTATACACTCTCATGAAACGGAAACTTAATTGTTCTTTCCTGTCATTGTATAGCTGACGTTAGATAAGTTTTGTCACATGCATGAAAACTTCTACTTGTAGTGTAAAACAGAGCGAAAATCTGTAACTGCTATCTTTTTCATTCATATTCAGGCGTAGCACATTCTTCTTAAAGTTCACTACTCGTGAGTTGCATTCAATTAACATAACAAAGACAACAATGTTTCCAAGGTTCGTCCAAATATGATACAGTTCAATAATGCGTCTTTCAATTGTTTTGCAAAGTTTAAATTTTCTCTAGCAATTGAAGATTTTGTAATATTCGTAAAGAACATTAGACATATTCGAATCCAATTGAATCTCTCAATGATAAACTAATAAATTTTAAATATGAACTGCCCATGATATTTGTTTTTATTTTTTTTGGTGGTGGTTGGATGAGGTGTGAGCGCATAGGTGGATGTTGGGTTGGATGTGTCTTCTCTCTATTCGCATCTACACCCGCCCTCGGAAAGAATGGAAAAAGAGTTTCGTCTACAGGTGAATGTCAGAACCGATGTCCATCATGATCTTTATAAATTTATCGAGTCTTTCATGAAAAAAAGTTCGGACTGAGTGTCGTATCTCATTAGAATCATTGAATTTTGAGCATCAAATATGCCCTATGTCGTGTTCTTCGACTGACTTTGATTATTGAGAGGCTTGTGTTTGAGGTGTTAACGATAAAACGCACATATTTTTCAAAAGTGCAGTAGTATTTTGCAGCCTTTTTTGACCATAATTGAATGTTAAACCAAAATCAATAGTATATTCGGAATCAACACAAAAATCTACGTTATATTTTAAACATATTAGCTAAATTCTTTTTCATGAAAAATGTACTTGAAGATGTGCAGTTCCCGTTAGTTGTTGAATACTGATGTCATCGAATCAGTGACTATATGGGCACACTGACATTGCCATCAATGCTCACTGAAGAACTTGAATACACTACTACAACTGAAGCATATTTTGATATACGTAGCTGGTGACCCTAGGTTGCAGCAAGTGTGGATATCAGTGCAAACAATGCTCCAGTGAAGCTTGTATTAGTGATTGACCGTCAGTATTTCAGTATTTACACTAAAACTGCAGATCGCTAAATAATGCTTGATTTTATTACAAGGAATACTTACCAAAAGCAGTTCTGAGAGACTCTCATGTACATTTTTGTAAAAGCATCTGTATCTTAGGATATAAACACATGCTTCGGAAGTTTGTCTAGTTTTACGACTACCATCAGGAAATTACACTTTTCTACAGAATAAAAACAAAATTGAAGAACAATTCAATAAGCATTTTTATGGATCGTGATAGGATGATTCTAAGAGGATGAGACATTAGCCCTTATTTTTTTCTCCGAAAAAATCAAGTTGGATTTACATAAAAATCTACTTAAACCAGTCCAAACGTAGCGGCGGTGGTAGCGAGAGGGTAATTGAGAGGGAGAGTGAAGAGGAAAGCTAATACCTTCACATCAAGCTCTCATACAGTATGCCATCCACATCTCCATGCTTTTTGTTTACATCTACACTCTCACGTTGAACGCAGCCTCCATTTCTTATGTTACAACCGGTGGTATCTGTTTCTACTTAGAGTAAGCCACCAAACAGTAAAAGCAATTAAGTTTTATAGATAATGGTGTTAAAAACCTATTAAGAAATAAATGATTGTTTTGAATTCCAGGTGCTTCGACAAGGAGTGCCGCCGGCATAACCAAAGCAAAAATAGACACGAACTTCAGTAAAGTTCAAGTACGTAATTCAAAGAATTTCTTCGCGATCTGTTTTTTGTGCATACCTATTTCCTTTTGTTCATAGAATGGCACAATTCCAGTAGCCGCCGCCAGCAATGTAAACACTGGTTTTTTCTCAACTATCAAAAAGGTCGGACCATAGTCGCTCTAGGAAACGGACTTTCATTAAACATCTCATACTTTTTAGTTCTTCGGTGTGGAAACCAATCCTCCAGCAACTAAAGGTAAGATACCGTTGATTATCACCTTGAAAGTGAAAATGATTAGTGATGGTAAAATCTATGTAAATAAAATCACTGCCATTTGTTAAACGCTGTGTGCTCACGAAAGAAGTTTGTAAATGATATGATCACTTATCGAAGAGCTTTTCTCATTTGGATATAGTTCGCCTGCGGAGTAACTCGGTTCCTTGCGATAGATTTCATAATTTGTTCATGGGTAGACAGCACATATCCCTTATTAGAATAAGATTTTCATATTTTTTGTATTTCTATCATAACATTCCAGCAAAACCATTTTGACATTTTTTTAAATACAAAGAATGCAAGGACTTTGTTCTCTACAGAAATTTAGTGCCCTCACATTATCTCGAATTAAAGGCTCAGCTCAATTTATTGAATTTGTGCATCTTTTATCGATTAGTTCTTGAAAATGACTTTTAAAAATAAATGGAACTACCAGAAGATCATAATGTGATTGAAAATGAAGTAAAAATCTGAAACAAAATATGATTTTGTGAACATTTTGTAATCATCCAAAGATAAGATGTTTGTTTTCGTTCACTTTCTGAAGGATACCAACGTAGTTGTAATCGTTGTCTCAACAAACGACAAATGTACACATAAGAGTTATTTGAGAACGATAGCCAACAGGATTTCCTTACTTCTTACTTTATTTAGAAGCGTACTTTTGATTTTTTGTCGAAAAAAAACTCTTTTTCTCGAAAATTGGCGATCTGTTCTCTCCAACACTAGCTAATAACCAAATTTTCTTAAAACGATATAAACAGAACAAGTGTTGTTGTTTATATCAACGCTTTGGATTGTTTAGTGGAAAAAACTAGAACTATTAAATCTAGAATTAGAAACAAACATACTTAGATCAGTGAGTTACCTTAACTCTTAAGTGTCTCGATAAAGCGAAGCTATATCTGCATCTTTGACATAAGTGTACATAGATTTTCATCGTTAGTTGGAATCAATCAACTTCTGTTCTGTATCTAATTCTTTTCCATCCAGATTTTAGTAACAATAGAAACATGTGTGAGATGAGTAATTTCAATCTGTATAAACTTATAATAAGAAAATCAGAGCTCGCCGAAAAATTGTTCGATTCACCTTGTAGCATAGTCTTTTCTCAAAGCATGTGCGAATGCTTCTGTGAACGCTTCACTTTTCTTTTTTAGCTTGTTTCATTATCAAGTTTCTTCCAGTTTCATTAATTATTAGAGTACTGGCAGCGATTTAGATTCCTTATGATCAGATTATTATTGTAGTTCGTTAAGTTTGACAGCTTTCTTTATTTCTTTGAATTTCCAAGAGCTACTGTTTACAGATAGGTTCTTGAGTTTCACTGTTCTCTTTATTTCAATAAGTTCTTAGACTTCGTTGAATTTCAATGGCTCGTGCGGTTTGTAAAGTTTCTGAGATTCTTCTCATTAAACATCGCTTTTCAGTTCTAAGAGTTCCTATAATCTCTTAGTTCTCTGATTTCTGTCAAAAATTAAATGTGATGTATTCGTGGTATGTTAGAGTGCTACACTAAACGGGATATGAGGAGATTTTAGGAAGTTCACAGAAGACTGAAATTCGATATTGGGCTCTTGTATTGTACAATAAGTTTTTCTCAACTGCATCCACTTACAGGCCTCGCAGAGCTCCTTCTTTCCTTCTTTTTTCCTTCTTTTTTTAGATCGTCCTTCTTCGTCCTTCTTTTCTCCTAAAATCCTTCTTTTCCTTCTTTTTTACTTTTCATACGAATAGGCTGTGAGAAACATCGAAAACATTGAATAGAAATACCTAGTTAGAATCCAACACTGATAGAGAGCTCTTAAATCTACAGAAAAGGTTTAATTTATCTCAAGTCCAATGAAAAGTTCGTCACACTTGCGCTAACGTACGTATGTGGGTCTTGAATTTACGTGGCATCCACATGCAGAACTTGAGATACGTAAAATGACACTTCTCTGGAATTTGGTCGCTGCAAAACTTTCGGGCATATACTCACGAGGGAAGGTCCCCAACGGACGGACGCCGTTCGATTCCATATTATGGCTATAAGGTAGGTCTCTATGAGACTAAGAAAACCCTAAAAGGATTCGTGCCCATGGTCTATCTGTGAAGAGTTATGACCGTTTTACGGAATTTTG
>CAJNOP010003795.1:0-11991 GCA_905250075.1 Rotaria sp. Silwood1 | reverse complement strand
CACACCCACACACCCACACCCACACACCCACATCCACACACCCACACCCACACCCACACCCACACCCACACCCACACCCTCTAACTGTGAGAAATAATTTTCAATTTTAATACTGTACACTCTGACAGAATTACCTTAATGTATTAATTTAACAGCTTTATTTTTCGATTGTTAAATAATGTCATCACAAACATTGCTTCTTGACACATCTGTGTTACCGATTGACGTACTATCTTTTTTTTGATAATTTTTATCAAATGGTCGAAAAAATTGCAGGGTTATCTGAAGCCAAATTGCTGAATGTTCAAGGCATTCGAAGCGTTTATTCTTTCCTTAATACAGAAAATGTATTCGAAATTCTTTCATTGCCGTGTGCTGCTTTACGAGAAATAAAAAGTTTGGTTTGTTTTGAAGCTGATGATAAAACTTTTATAGTGAAGCCCGGCTGCCGAAGTAGCATTCGTTACCTTTTTCAATTATTGAATCAAAAACATGAAGAACATTTGAAAGATATCACACTCAAAAGCAACAAAAGGAAAAAAACAAGATTACAGCAAAATGTTCAAACTATTATGGATGTTTCTCAACATCAACCTCAAGTAGCTTCAATGCCTCCTATTGATCAACAATCTATAGTAACATCAGGTTGCGTTTATTTTCAATTTTTTAGAGTTCTTTTATTGAGGGTTTACATTTCAACTAATCATACATGCTAAACAAGTTTTGAGGAATATCACATTTTACGTAGTTTACAACCTCGTTATACTATCTCAAAAGGTCTCAATATAGAAAGTGGCATTGTATTTCACTTCGATTAAAAAAATGAAAAATAAAACACCACTAATGTTTTTCTCACGACTAGGTGTCATTGTTTAATAGAAAAAAAAATAAATAGAGAAACAAACAGGGGCAAGCTCCACAACTTACTGTGTTGACTATTGATTTCTCTCCTCTTAGCATATTGCTATTGTGCTCTAGGCAACATTTTTGATCCGGCCATATGACTACATAATAATATGAAAACTCTTCTGCTTGTGAAGAATAATCGCAGATTAACATAAATTGATCTTCAGTTTGATTCATTCATACAGAACATCTTTTAATCAGTTTACAATTTTCATTCTTGCCCGAAAATATTTTATGTAGTATATATACATATATATATATATATACAGCCTCTTTACAAATTGCATTGCACGAACTTAGACACAAGAATAACGCTCGAATGATGATGAATGAGAGAATAAATTGTAATAAAGAGCTAAGTATTGAGTTTTTGACATAAAAGGAGAGTGCCTCTCATTTGTGTTACTTTACAGGTTAATTGTGAACTAAATAGAAGAAAAAAAATCTACATTTGGGTTGTGACACAATTCTTTTTTAAAGAGAACTTGCCTTCTATGTACTCAAAGCGTAAATTAATTTTTGAAAACAGTTATGAGGATAAGAAGAAAAAAAAATGCATGGGTTCAACATATCTTTTCCATTTTTACGAATGGTAATCAAAAACATAAGAAAACGAAACAGATTTGTTTTAATTCAATATTTTAATTTAGAATTAAATAAACAGAATCACCATGGTTTTATTATTCACATGTTAAATGAATGGTATGATAAAAATTGCTATTCAATCAATATCTTCAATGAAAAATTAAACGAAAACGAAGATTTTCAAATCTTTATTACCTTCAATGAATTGTCTGAAGAAGCGTGCATATTATGCTCATGTGGTATTAAAATACAACTGCCCGAAGTTCGTCAGAACTTTTCTTTAAGAAATTATTATAAAAAATTTAAAATTTAAGAATTGTGAAATGATAAAGAAGAAAAGAACGATAACTTGCAATATTAATGATGACTCAAATATAATTGATGAGCATGAATTAGTCGATACTAATGAATCAATAAATATGTCAATCTTCGATCGTAGGATCTTCAACCTTGAAAAAAATTCTATGAAAAAAGCGACGTATTGAAAAATAGACTTTTTCCAATTCATTTACAGATTATCATTATGATTCTAGATATGCTGTTTAAATATAATTTGTTTTTCACATTTTATGTTTTTATGAGTCTATGGGCTTTTTTATTTCAAACTGAATTCCAAAATCAAAAAAAACACACCAATTTCTTCCGAATCAAACTTTTCTCGCTTGATACTACGTAGTCTCACTAAAAACCCTTAGTCCCCCCTAGTCCTGCAAAGTCCCTCTTAGTCCCCCCCACAAAAAGCTTAGTCCCCGCTTAGTCCCTTGTACAGGGGACTAAAGCCTATAGTACACAAAACCACAAGCACACCCTCACCCTCACTCGCGCGCCCACACCCGCACCATGGGTGTGGGTGTGTGTGTGGGTCCCAGACCAACACCCACACCCTCAGTCACCCCCCTCCCTCACTCCTAGACTCACGTTTCAGTTTGAAATCAAGTATTATTTTTATTTGATAAATTCAGACTGAAATTAAATAGCCCATAGTATGGTTTTTATGAAATATTTGTGTATATATGTATACAAGAAGACGACTTTTTAAAAATAAAATAGACGAAGTAAACAGTTCATTCAATTTAATGATAAAAAACAGTATCTATTACTGATGTATAAAAAGAACTCTTAACACATGTACTTATTCAGTATTTGAATTCAATCAGTTAATTTCAGTTCCAACTGATTGAAATAAGCTCATTCACTCAATTCTATCGTTACGTATCTCAAGAAAATAAGTAAAAGAAAAAATTATGATCAAGATTTCGATTCATTTATTTCAAGATTTTATATCTATCTCTTAATAAATTTGTAGTATATTCTTTTTTCGCTCTTCCTGCAGTCAGCCGTTATACATCACTTCCATAAAGCTTATCATATGTTTAACGGGTTTTCGACCGTCAAGTAATTAAGGAAGAGAAAAAAATGCTCCGTCTAAGTCTGATAAAATACCGGCGAATATTTGAATAAAATGTTTATTTTTATTATTGTGTTACGCAAAGTATAGTGGCTGTATTTTTTTTGCTTCGTTTGTTTCTCTTTCTCCCTCTCGTTATACATATACGTAGCGCGTTCAAAAAGTATCCGGACTGATTTTATTTAAAAACAATAAGAAGCGCTGCTGTATTTATATTATTGTCTGCGCGTAGTTCATAGAGTCCTCTATCCATAGACATGATAAGCTCTGTTGAATAAAACGTATATATGAAAATATAGAAATACATCTGAGACCATTGTTTATACACTAACAGAAAAATCAAAACTTTTGAGCATCGCTCAGTGATGAAGTTTCTTGTTTTATAAAACTATCATTCGTTTAATATTTATGAAGGTACAGTGATAATATATATGGACGTATAGTGATAGTTTATAACGATCAATTCTTTATCGGTCACTACAGCTTCTGAATAGGATTGTTGTTTCAAAGATGGACTACCATATATTGATAATAATCTAGATTTGAATAACATAACCATTAAAACTTGTAGAAGCCTGATGATCTGAGATAATCGAATCGCAACTGAGTAAATAACAGACGCTGTTCACATTTCAAATGTACAGTATATAGCATTTTACTTGATCAATTATATATGACTAAAGTCAGTTCAAGGAAATAGCACATTCTCAGATATAATGTTAATGATGTATCGACCATATCTAAAACTACCATTAATAGTTAGTTATTCGCCTTTAAAACGACGAGCCCATTCAAATATCGTAGTATGTAATAGAGCATTACCATTGTAAACTGTCACTATATATTCATAAATATTGGATGGAAACTAGCCTTTCAAAACATAAAACTTTGCTCAAGTTTTTAATTTTAGTCAGTATATAAACGGTGGTCTAAAATGTATTTCTATATTTTCATATATACGTTTAATCCAACAGGGCTTATCATGTCTATGGATAGAGGACTCTATGAACTACGCACAGACAATAATACAAATACAGCAGCGCTTCTTATTGTTTTTAATTAAAATCAGTCCGGATACTTTTTGAACGGTCCTCTTCTATATATATATAGACATATAAGTGACGCTCGTTACATTCATCATTCATCGTGTATTTTCATTATAAAAAAAGTTAATTTTTCTATTTGATTTTTTGAAAAAACAATCGAATCCTATTTTCAGTAGAATAAAGAAAATGTCTTGAACATTTCCTAGTCTTACTTTGCCCGATAATGTTCTTTATTTTGAGGGAGAAAATTTTTTCGAGCGTGTTCGACAAATATGTGGAGATGTTTTTAAAGAATTGATGGAAGTACTGTCGATTAATACATTATATAAATTGATATTGGCTAAAGATGATATTCTTTTTGTTTTTCAGAAAAGCTATCGAGAACTGGAAAGCATAACACAACGAGCATGCCTTCATCTCGATGATGGTACTATTATGCTCAAACCTGGATTATGTTTGGATTTTGAGCGTTCTATTCAAGCTCTTCATGCTGTAAACGATCAAAATCAGCAAAAAAGAATCAACAACAAGTTCAAATAATGACTTTTCGTCTTTGCTGAAAACATTATTAAATAGAAATAGATTAAACGAAAATAATGATTCAAAAGAGAGCTTTTCTTTTTTAATAGCTTTCCTTGAAAACATTTTCAGTAATCTTCAGAAAAATAAAAATAATTATCGATATTCTGAAGACATCAAATTTTGCACAAGCCTTGTTTTTTTTAGCAGGACGAAATGCATAAGAATTCGTTCGATTAAACTTGCCAGGCGCATTGCCAGCATTGTCCACCTTGAACAATAGTTTTGAAAAAGCTGGTGCATTTATTGAAGAAGGCATATTTAGATATGACTTACTTTATCATCAACAAGGTTCATTAGGTCACCAGATAGCTGTTTGTTCTGAGGATACGACGGCAATAATAGAAAAAATTACTGATAATGCAACCAGTAGCACTTTCACCGTTTTCTCAACTCCACTAAAAGATGCCGTTCCTATTTCGCGTCATTTCCAGACTGATTCTTTTGATCAGTTAAACTATTGGTTTGAGAATAATGATACGTCGAATTACTTGAATATTCATATGATTTAGCCACTCATGGTATCTAATCTACATTCGTCACCATGTTTACTGGCTGCTTATGGAATCAGTAACACGCTCACAGCCATTGATGTTTTTAGTCAATGGCTCTGAATATTTGAAAATTCTCGACAATCAAACCTTTGTATCGTTGCCTTTGCTACTGATTCTGATTCAAGATATTTACTTGCAATGCGCCTGGCTATGGGTTTTTTTTTACAAGGTTTAATCATACTGTAAGAAGTAATCGTGATGATGTACTTGAGATTGGTTTGCCTAGAGATTTGACAACTTGGTTTTTCATGAAAACTACTCAAGTGTTTTTATGTTTTCAAGATTCTACACGTTTGTGCACGAAGCTTCGTAATCGTATGCTTTCTAAAACTGCATCGATGTTGACTAGGAAAGAAAACGTTTTCATCGAATTTTTGATGACACTTACTAATAGTAAATCAAAATTTGAACATGGACTTGTTAAAACGGATATCGATCCAAAAGGTCAGCAAAATTTCAAGTCCTGTATCAAGCTTGCAAGTGATGACGTAATCCATGCTCTTGAAGATGTTGATAGTTCTCAGGCTACACAAGTTTATTTGCTCCTCTTACTTAGCATTATTGTAGCATATGTTGAACATATTACATGGATTATTGATCGCATCTATCATAGTTGGTTTGTAGTATTTTCATGTCGTATATGGCAAACATGGTTGTACATAACTGCAGAAAAAGATATTTTAGGATATAAAAAGGAAAAAAAGGATTTATTTATCATTACTCCTGCACATTTTTCAGTCGAACTTAATGCTCATAGTCTACTTGCAATTCGTCTTCTCGTTTGTCAACATTACTTGCCTGAATCGACTCTTTCGATATCAGACTATCATTCATAGTCATGTGAAACTACGTTTCGACTTACAATTACAAGATCAATGTCAGGAACTTTTCTTCCGTAGTAAATTTTACTGCTGAGCAATCTCTTAAACGAGCTGGTAAGCTCTCTGTACTAACCGAGCTAGAAAACAAAAGTGAGTTTGGTCAATTGAACTGTCCATTACAGTTTCCAAAGCATCACAAACGACAACGAAAAATTTCTAATTCGAAGAGATCAGGTTCAAATTTATCTAATGATCTTACATATGATAATATTAAAACAACTATTCAGCGAGCTTTTGATCAAGCTTATCATCTTCTCTCCAGGTTTGATGTTAATATTGCTCTAGAAAAAATGAACAAAACTTCAATGAAACAGGTAAGTACGTTTGTGCGAAATCGATTCGAAAAAAATTTCAAAACAGTATTATCTAATATTGGTGCAATTTATTCATCTGATGATGAAGCGAATGATGAATCCGAGTCTGATGTTTATTTGCTATCTAAATCAGAGGAGTATAGTTCATCTGAAAATGAAACTGATGATGTACCTCAAATAACAGGAGCTGGTAAGTCTTGATTTCAAGGAATGAGAGTTTTTGATACAATATCTCTTTCACTTGCAGACTCTTTCTTTTGTGTCGAGATCGATGGTAAAAAAAATACATTCATAAACAAACGGCCTGTTGGCTTTTAACAGACAAAAAGCCTGTGCTCTCAATCTGATAGGCTTAAACGTGTTCAGCAGTTAAGCGATTAAATAGATAGAAGACTACATAGCATGTACTATAGGGTCACTTTATATGAGATTCATTTATTGTTATTTTATTTTGTTGCTTGATTTTGTTTCTCGTTGTTTGCCATTCTTATTAATGTTTTCTTCATTAAAAATTACCAAGAACTGAACTACTCTGTTGCTCCAGTGGACTTCATACCCACCATCGTAGGTGATGTGTGCAAACTTCTCAGAGCACCAGTTTTTTTTCAATATTTTAATTTAACATTTCTGTTTATATGATACAGTACTGACTCTCTTATTTCGATAGAACTCTCAAGAGCATACGAAGATTTCTGGCAGTGAAATAGAGATTTCGGAAGCATAATTTGAATTCAAGCAATCGTATAAGAATACTGGAAATCATGTGGGAATCCCATAGAAATCCTGGAAATTCTGGGTATCCGTAATCCGCCGATTCCTCGTTGGAATCATCTTATTGCAACACCTATTTTTGCCGAACTTTTCACCAGAGATCGATTCAGAGCTTCGTTAACTAACCTTCACTTCAGTGATAATCAAACTCGAAATGCTGGAGATAATCTCTACAAAATACGACCGGTTGTTACTGAACTGAAACAAAATGTTTTTCTCCTACTTGAAACCATATAAAAATCTTTGCATTGATGAACCTGTAAAGTCATGGAAGGGCCGTTTGCATTTCAAACAGTATATATCGACAAAACGCCATAAATTTGGAATAAAAATATTTTTGCTTTGTGACTGCAAAACAAGTTTTGTATTGGATTTCATTATTTATTTTTGTGTTGAAATAGAGATCTACTATTAAGATGAGCTTGGCTTATCCGGATCTATACACACTAAAATAAAATGTGTCGCATATATGTGTCGTACAAGAATGTGTCGCATTATAGATGTGTCATAGCCTATATGTCAATCGTTCATTCACCGATTTGTTTCGCGAGTGCAACTGCATATAACGGAGCCTATTGGACGTACTTGACTTATACATTTTCGTATGTCTTTTTTTTCTAGATTATTTCTCGACCATTTATTATTCGAGAACATGTCGAGAGGTCGCTAGATGATCGAGAATGGACTGCCTCGAAGTAGTCTGATCGAGATCAAATGGTCTCGAGGCAGCTAGATCTTAAGATCTACCGTCTCGAACTCCAAGAATAGGTGCTACTGTTTGAAATTAACTGAAAAAATAGTAACTATTCGAATTTTCAAAAAAAAATAATCCTCGTGTCGAAAAATGGATTCGAACCACGTGTTAAAAATGTGTCGCATGTGTCGCACAAGAATGTGTCGTACGTCCGCTGGAAGAAATGTGTCGCAACGAGCTCCTCGTGTCGCATATTAATGTGTCGTACATTGTGTCGCAAAGTGCGACACATGCGACACATTTTATCTTAGTGTGTAGTTATTACTTTGTTGGAACGCTTCTTGAACAAAGGTCATTCATTATTTGTAGATAAATTCTACTCCAGTCCTGCTTTATTTGAATATATTCATCGTTATAAAACAGGAGCGTGTGGAGCAGTTAAGAAGAATCGCACTAGTTTACCGAACTTTAAGGAGTCAGTGGAACCTGGAGATCAAGTTTTTTTTATCATACTGAAAACTTACTAGCGTTGCAATGGAAAGACAAACGCGATGTGACGATGTTATCCACACTTCATGAACCAATTATGGTTCCAGCAAGAAAAGTTCGCGTTGCAACGAAAAAGCAGGGAATAAAATATTTGTGCGTGAAGGAGTACAATGAGGACGTGGGTCTCGTCGATAAATATAACATGCAAATTAGCTTCTCAGAATGCATTCATCGATTACTGAAGTGGTACAAAAAGTTCTTCTTTCACTTGATGGATCTTACAATTTATAACGCTTATGTTTTATATAAACTGAAAAAGAATGTTAATCGGGTATGGCCAGCTAACTCTGCTACCGGAGTGAAATTCCGTAACGTTTTTCGCTTATTTTGTTTTCTCGATAAATATCAGGCAGTAGCACGTGAAGAGTTGCGAGACGTCTTAAATTAAAGAGAAAAGTCTTGTACATATTTTAAGATATTTTTCGCTTTTGGAACATTTGTCGTTTCCAAGATATAACAAAAGAATTGAACACCATTGTTGAAAAAGTAATAATTTTCAGAATTGAAAAGTAGTTATCAGTTTTTTAATTATATCTTGGAAACGACAAACGTTCCAAAAGCGAAAAATATCTTAGAATATGTACAAGACTTTTCTCTTTAATTTAAGACGTCTCGCAACTCTTTACGTGCTACTGCCTGATATTTATCGAGGAAACAAAATAAGCGAAAAACGTTACGGAATTTCACTCCGGTAGCAGAGTTAGCTGGCCATACCCAATCGTGGTTTAACCACTTATCAACTAGAGGTGATTCGAGAAATCATCAGAAAATATGGTAGCCAGGTTCGAATTTCGATTGGTCGAACACCTTCTGAAAATCTACTCCGACTCACAGCACGACATTTCCCTTCACGCATTGCATCAACAGTCACTCAAGCAAATCCAAAGAGAAAGTGCTACGTTTGTGCTCATACTGTGAGAAGAGTCAAGACTAGGAGAGACACGTCGTATGAATGTATCGTGTGTGATGTGGGGTTGTGTCTAATAGATTGTTTTAAAGACTATCATACTCTACAAGCATTCTGAATCGTGTATTTAATGATATTTTCAAAACAAAATAAACAGTGATTTGAAATTTTAATAAATCTTAGTTCTTAAAAATAATCCCGGACTCAAAGAGCTAAACAACCACAACAAGCTACTAATACTTTTTTGTACTGGACATCCAGAAGGAGGAGGGGTCCCTGAAACTAGGCAAACCTGAACAGAGCGAGAGAGGAGTTCAAAAACGTGATTTTGCCTGGACGTCCTTGATGGATGATCCCAGTATGAGTAGGAGCTTCTTTCAAGTATGGTAGTTCGATTATAGACCAGACTTAATATCATTAATTTTAAGCTAAAAGTTCAAGTAAACCCATATTTTGCTAGCGGACGCTCTAGTAAACGATATTGCCGACAGATGTGTCAGCAAGCAAACCGATTTTTAGTAGAAATTTTAAGGAGTATAATGCGTTTTCACGAATATGTCGCGAATGAGCTTTGCTCCATTACCTCTCAGAAAGATGATAATATAAGCTCCTTTTTTAGGTACATATGGATATCGCCGCCATAGGGTTGTTCCTTACATTTTTGTTGAGTGTCAATGTGAGGGTGTTAATTTGATTAGATCTATTTGGGAAAAAAATGTTTATTCGGACCCGCATACAATTGTGCACAATGATATTGACGCTAATATTAGCGTACACACACCTATCCACCATTTTGGAACATCGGATACTAACTGTGCTGAAGATTGTAAATCGGAATAAAACATGGAAAGAGTCGAATATACAGTCGAGGGTCAAGCGAGTCACACGGACGAGCGTTACTTGTTTCTAATTCTTTAGTTAAATAAAAATTATTTTAAAATAGAATGAACAGTAAAAGAGTGACCTTGTTTATAACTCATTTGTGCATGAATTGAGCCATTTAAACATACTGTCGACAAGTTCATCTTTACGAAGTAATGCTGATGAATTGGTGATGAACGAAACACAATTCAAATGGTCAAAAGCAACTAAATGAGTTAGTGATTGAGTTGATCACTGGTGAATCAATAGTCTATGACCGACTTTGCATGAGTCATCAAACCAATGTCCAATGAAAAAACAAGCGATGCATTTAAGATGAAACTCCTTTTGAAAAGCTCATATTTGTAGCATATGAAGTGGATATCATTATTAGCGATTACTTATGATGTTAAACTCTTTTGATAAAATATAATCCTAAAAATGAACTAAAATCAAGAAGTTGATGTAACGACATCTTCCATTTGTATTGCTTTTCAAGCAAAATCGGATGTACTATTATGAAATTATGACTGTAGGATGTAGCGCCATTATTTGCATGAAAATCATCTATCGCAAACGTAAAATATATAGATGCTGAATACACCTTCTGTTTTCATACATTATTATCATAATTTTATTCTGACTGTTCGATTCGAACTAGGTTTCACCTCTCGTACTACGAAAAAAAAATCAGAGAGTTTTGCAGAATTATTTATTGGTTCAGCAGCACATGCAGAACTAATTTATAGTTCTGTATCACAGTGAAAAATCCTTAAAAGCTCTGCTCGATGATAACGAACTATAAAAAGTTCCCTATCAGAAACCCCGAACCTACCCAGATCAAGTTTTCCCTGTTGGATCCTATTCGATCCAATGGTATTCGCATTCGTCCTCTCGCCGATATAGTGGTAGGATGTATTTTTCTCCTCTGTAATGAACGAGGATGTGGGTGTGGGTCTAGGTGTGGGGTGGATGTGGGTGTGTGGGTGTGGGTGTGGGTGTGGGTGTGGGTGTGAGTGATGAGGAGATATCCGCAGCCACACAACCTCGCACACCCACCCTTTTCTTGAAATAATTTTGCAGCATGATCAAGAGTTATTTCTATTTAATAATTTCTAATTTATCATAAAATGTTTCATAAGGTTCATTATCGATTGTCACATCTTGAACTGGAATGACACAATCTTATTTTAATTTTGCTAAACTGTTATAATTTCTTTGATTATTAAAACACTTGAATGATTTTCCTATTGCCATTATTTATCCTGCTCTCAATGGAATAATTTCTATGCGACTTGCTTGATTAAATATCTTTACACCTTTAATAATTCTCTATAATTGCATTTAATATGTAATGAATACATGAATGATTTTATTTTCTTTTTGCTTCATTGATTTTTAGAATTTTATAAATATCATTTTCAAATTTATTTGAATTTTCTGTTTTTGTGTTTATCAATATGATCTAAGAGAGAAATGAAATAAAATATTTGTTCTGCTCTATGGAAAGGTGCTTTTGTTTTAGAGTCATCGCCTTATTCATTAATATTTACATGCAATTCTAATAAAAATTTCACATCAACAATGTTTCCTTCAAAAAATCTTCTTTGCAAAGCAACTTCTAAATTAGACGTTTTGTATATTTTAAGTGTATTCGACTGATTAGGCATAGCTTCTTTCTCTTTGCTCTTGCTTAAGAATATCTGTTATTAAAGACAAGATTTTTGAATCATTTTCATGAAATTCCGAATGCATACTAAACGAAAACTATTTTTGAAAAATTTTTTATAATTTTAAAAATTCTATATTAAAATTAAGAAAATAATTAATAATTTTTGTATTACTTTGTTTTTCTTCAATTAATTCTAGCTCGAATTTGAATTTTATTAATTATCATTTTTTTCGTTCTCCCGTTTCGATCATCTGTGATAGTTCA
>CAJNOP010003794.1:0-11993 GCA_905250075.1 Rotaria sp. Silwood1 | reverse complement strand
CCACAAACTTTTGGCGACACCATTCGATGCATTTTGATGTGCTTCTTTAGATGAGGCTGCTCTCACCTTATTCTACGGCGCTGATTCGACCAACTTGTCTTTACTCTGAGGGCACTCTTTCCAAAAATGGTATATAGTACTAAACATATATTATTCAATGATAAAATAGTCCATAGTCGATAGTATCTCTGTTAAAAAAATCTTGGTCATATCTCTGATCCTTGTTTAGAAAATAGAAATTTACTCAAAAATTTGTCAAATATATTGTATCTCCTTATAGTTGTATCGTCTATATCTCCAGAATCGCTCGTGTGTTTCAATTGCAATCTTTAGTTTCATCCTAACTCTGTTAGGTCTATCTACTGCAAAAGTATCAACCAAATTGGTGACATTGATTGAGCAACGATATGATAGTATTGGCTCATGACTTACATGCAATACTTCCTAGATATAAGTGTCAATATTGGTCTAACAATTATTTCACTCCTATATCGTCTAAATCGTCCAGCTCTTTCGTTTTCATGTGATTTATATATCGCGAACTGTGTCTCTTCTGATTTATAATCAATGTGAGAGTTATCAGGATTTTATCTTTCAGATCACACAAACGCTTTGTCGTTATCATTATTATCCTACACATCTATCTTTAAAACGAAGAAATGCGCGTTACTTTGTTGTTGATTCTATTCTTACAAGCAGCATGGTTTTCTTATTCCACTGATTTTGGTTGTACCATAGAGTTCCTTCAGAGATCTTTTCGGCGTTCTGTCAATTTGAAGACGATCACTGTTGTCATTCCAGATGGTTTTTCACCATTAATCTCGAAGGCTGACTATGGCGTACCGATTGGATTCGATTATGATTTGATGAATATGATTGGTTTAATTTCTGGAGTCAAGATTAAATATCAGTTCGCGACTTTCGAGGATCTTGTCTCCATAGTTCAAAATAATACAAACACTATTTCAATTAGTGCTCAACGGATTACACCAGAGCGCTTGCAATCTGTCGATTTTGCTCAATTTATCAGAAATGGCATCACTCTGCTGGTTACGTCTACCTATACACCAGTCATCAATGGGCTTGCAGATTTGTGTGGTAAAACAGTGGCTGTACAATCTGGGACACAACCAGCAGCACTTGTTCAGACACAGAATGGAAAATGTGGATCGAATAAAATTAACATCAAAATGGTTAACGAATATTTGGATGCTGTAAATCTAGTGAGAAATAGTACGGCCGATGTAGCTATTGCTGGTGAAATTATGCTTGCAGCAACAGTTCGTCAATTCAACAATCAACTGAAACTGGTTGGTGGTATATTTAACAGTACGATTGTCGGTATTGTATGCAACAAAAATAAGGTTAATCTATGTTGTGCATTAGTTAATGCTATCAATTTTCTTATCAATGAAGGCATCTATAAGGATTTATTGCAACGATATTCGTTCAATTACACAAATAATGCTATTTGTTCATCAAGAATTAATCTTCAAGGGTCAACTTGTGCATCTATGTGTATACCACGTAATAAACAGCTATGCATGAAAAATCTAAATTGAACAACGATCTTTACAAATGTCGAGACATTTTTGAATTATAAAGAACTTCGTAAAACTTTAGCTCTAGGTTTTAATCATCAGCCATTTAATAATCTGATTTTCTCATTCAATATATTTCATACTAATCTATTTTCGATGCAATAGCAATCGTAGTGTATTTTTAGCGTTCCTTTTTCTTTTACCTAAAATAAATAAATATAAACAAGCAACATTCATATAAATAACGATTTCGAATAAGTTGTGTCTCATCGATTTTGTTTCGAATATAAGGTTCAAGTTGAAGTCTATATCCACATAATATTCTGTTGTTAATCAGTATTCCAAAGTAGCGAAATATCGAGATATACATAACTAAGGCGATTATAAAAAAAACAAATTAGAATCATCTTCATACAATTGACAATACGCATCAACATGGCATCATTTTGCACCAATTGAATGTTAATTGAAAGACTTTACTGTGATATATAATGCCATAAAAGAAAGAGGGAACCGATTCTATGAAGCACAAAATAAATAACGACATGAACTGTCACTCAGAGTGTGATAATGAATCAGCGAGTGTTTAATTCCATCTATAACAGAGCAACTATTCTCTCTATGAATTCCTAGTCTCAGAGAGGGTGTGCATGTTCATGTTTTATCAAGATTTTTGACAATAGCTTTAAATATCGTCAATAATTGGTCAATTGAACGAGATCCTTCATCAATTACCGAAAAAATATTTGGGTGTGGGTGTGGGGTGGGTGTAGGTCTCGTTTTCAACCACATCCGCATCAAGACCCACACCCACACCCTACCCATCCTATATCTTTTTCTCTCTCGTATTGCCCTATTTGTCTACAAGTCGATGTCAACGAAATGGAAAAGAGAAAAATATTTTTGTATAGTTCTAGTCCTTTTTCTTCCGTTTGAAAATGATTTGTTGAACAGGATGTTGGTGCATGGGTGAGAGGTGTCGATGTGAGTCAAGAGAAGAATCTTATCCATACCCAACCGGTACCTATCATAAAAACTTAATAAACTTCTATTCAGTTCACAATAATCACATGTAATCTATTTGGCTCACAATAATTCAAATATACGATTAAAGTTCTAATTAATAGGTTTTATTTCAACTAACAATTGATATAATATATTTCTTTAACAATAATCTTCAGAATTGATTAAAACTTCATTAGGTTCTAATTCACTTCAGGAAGAATCTGATATCACCTATTTCTTTTAGAATAACAAAGATGAAAGTCTAATCAATATATTTTATTTCACAACAACCGATATAATCGAATTCGCTTCGAGTAACCTAAAAAATCGATTGCAAACGTAACACATCGTAATCCATTCCAGAAATGATTTTTTATAATCTGCTGCGTTCAGAATAATCTTAACAATTTAGAAAGAAACCTGATGGAATCATCGATTACAAATCTAATCGATTGTAACTGACTTGAGGAATAAGCTTTTATTATCTACGTTTTTCTGAGAATAATCTTAATAATCGATAAAATTTTACTAGATTAAAAATGGGAGTGTGGCGTGAGTGAATAGAAGAGTAACAGCCAAGGCCACACCCTATATGTGACAGAAAAAAAAACGATTCGAACTTCATTATTTCTGATATAAACAAAATATTTCTTTTGAAATCATTCCTGATCGGAAAAATCATAAATTATTATGGTGAAAGAGTTTATTACATGATCACTGTTATGAATTCATTCCTTTCGCTGACTAATATGTTGTGAAATTTCTACGTACTAAAATCTTGATTACTTTTATTATCCAGATATTCATCAGTTTGCAATTTTATATTAGTGAAATCGAAGATAGTGGAGTCCTCTCTATGTCGAAGATGGATATGGGTGTCAATTTCATGTTTCTTTACATCCATATCCTTAAATATTATCACTTTCTTCTCCTGATTCAGAATCGATATACCTCAGAGTTGGAATCCTAGTCTAAGATTAGTATGTAAACAAACTGAATTCAATATATCTAATAATAATTATTTTTTTCACTTGATTGCCATATAAAACTATTGCTGGTATCCGATGATCAGTGTACAACAACAGTTGAAAGAAAACCACAAACAGTAATCTATGTTAGTGATTTTATTCTTTTACAATGTCAGCAATATCATTCCGTTTTCAGGTTTCATCTCTGAGTAATTTTACTAAAAGCTTTTTCTATTAAACAGCATGTTCTTCTATCATTGGCAATACTATAATAACTTTAACTGCACATTTCATTCATCAGTTATGTGATGTTTGCTAATGAGTAATTGTTAAGCTATAGAAATATTATTTTTCATCTCAATTATGAGTATTTTTTGACAAGTATACAGATATACAGAAAAAAACTTTTCTTAATTTGTAATTGCTATAGCAGTAATCACACCTATAACTATTCAATATCAAGTTCAATAATTTTTGAATGTGTGTGTGAGTCTTCTCTTCACGCACACTAACATACCCACCATCATAGTTCATAGTCTTGATCGAAAAACTTTCAAGTTTTCTGTTATAACGTTTTGGGTGTAGAGGGTGTGGGTGTGGGTGGGTGTGGGTGTGGGTGTTGGTGTGGGTGTCGGTGTCGGTGTCGGTGTGGGCGCGGATGTGGATATGGGTGTAGATATGTGTTTGCGTGTAGGAGGCTGTGGATGGTAGTCTTTCCTTAACCCACCCTCAGCTACACCCATACCCACACCCTCTCTGGCGATCTCGGATGAAATTGAAAGATGACCCAGAGTCTATTGATAATGAATTGGAGTTTTCGTCACGGATGCAAATTTCCATTTCTATTTTTCTTCTGATGCAATGGCGTCAATAAGATATCGTTATAATGTCAGAATTTGCCATGTTGCAATCACTTTTTAAACAAAGGATGTAGGATGTGGGTGTGGGTTACAATAAGATGATTTTACACCACCACCTACATCCTCCCACAGACACATCCACACCTCACTGCGATCGTGGTGATATATTGTGTTGTGATAGTTTCAAATAGATGTTTTTTCTCTTCTTGGTTTGTATCAAAGCTGTAGGTTTGGTACAGAGTCTATTGATAAAGAAGGCTAGGAGAAATTTTTTCTTTGCCCCATCAATCACCTTGATGATAAGTTCAATTATAAAAAGTGCTTGAATTTGTCAATATGCCTTCTGAGTTGATAAGAGAAGATAAATAATAAAGAAAAACACTAGTTCGAAAAATTAACTCAGGAGAAAAGTAGTATAGTTCATTCCAATTGCTGGTCAGTTTCATTAAAATAACAAGGAAGACAATGTATGAAGTATTGCTGTGAACAATCATACAATAGTAGGTCCCATGTCGTTCCACTAAGTCTGCATGAGTACCACTTTCTACCAGGTATCCTTTGTCAAGAACACAAATCAAATTATACCAACGAATGGTCGATAGACGACGAGCAATGATCAGTGAAGTTCGAGTTGAATCCTCGGTTTAAGCTTCTTGAAGAGCTTCTTGTATGATCTAAACATATTGGAAATCACTATTTGATTAATATGCATAAGAAAGCGAATCTGTACATTGTACGAGTTCATGACACTTGTTGCTTCATCTAGCAGTAATATTTTTGGTGGAAGAAGAAGAGCTCGAACAATGGCAATACGTCGGTTTTCACTACCTGATAGGTGGCTACATTTTATGCTCACTCTTGTCTCATAACCTTGTTGCGACGATGCGAAGACACAATTAAATATCATGCGTTATTATTTACTCACTTGAGGCAACTACTGAATTAAATCATGAACGTTAGCTATGGTGGCCGCATCGATAATATCTTCAATCGAAGTTTTCTCGCTACCATATACTATGTTCTGAGCAATAGTCAAATCAAATAAGATAGACTCTGGGCTAACAAGACCAAGACACGAACGAAGCCATTGGATATTCAGTTGTCGAATGTCAATATCATCGAGAGACCAGATTTCATAAGGCGAGCGTAGCGGTGTTGCATTACAATTAACATTAGCATTAAATTAAGAATAGAGTGTGGGTGTGGTTCTTCTCTTTACTTCTACCCACATATACTTCCACTCCGCACCTACATATCCACACCCACACCCACATCCACACCCACACACCCACCCACGCCCGCATCGCACACCCAATCCAAATGAATGTATTTGAATGGAATAAGGCTTTGTAAGACCTTTGAGTAGATTTCATGTTGGACATAGATTATTTTAAATGAAAAGACACGTTTTGTTGTAGAATAAGGGCTTGAAAGACCTTTTATGTTGGAGAAGTTTCCTGTGGAGTGTTTTGTTTTCCAAATGAATGCATAGAAATAGAATAAGACCTCGAAAAGCTTTTCAGATCATTATCAACCTTCGAGTTGGGTTATATTAATGGCGGAAAGGAACTTTTACTAAAGGAGGTCCTGGGAATGAGGTTCAGTAGAAAGGTCTTGAAAAGATCTATGTGCTGGAAAGGTTTTGAAATGTTCTTTTCTGGAAAGAACTTGAAAGTACTTTTAAAGGCGTTTGGTTGAAAGCATCCTAAAGGGATTGTCATAGCATTTTTGTCGGTAATTACGAAAATAGTGTAATTTTCTGATCGAAATGAATGTTTTGGAGCAGAGTAAGAGGTTGGGAAGCATTTTAGGTGGTGAGCAGAGGTGGCTTAGGTGATTCGGAAATAGACAAATGAATTTTGTCTGGTAATAGGCCTTGAATACTTTGTAAAGGAAAAAGGGGATCGATAGTGTGCAGGATTAGGGACTTTTCTGTCGATAATTTGTACGGCTGTTTGTGGCTATGTGCGACCGTAATACTGTCTCTACCAAACCAGCGAAATGTGAGCGATTTACAGTCAGAAGTTTATCGTATACGATTGTTTTCGATCGTTTACAGTCACCGTAATCATCGACCTGGATAGTAATAGCGTCATTATTAAACAGCCACTAACGTGTAGAGAACAAATCAAGTACATGTCTAGAAAGACATACATAGATGGATATACACTGAAAAAAAATGATACGATACCGAACCAAAAAAGGTACTTTGAACGAAAAAAAGGTTTCGTACATAGTACGGAACCTTAAAAGGTTTCGAATTCGTTTCAATTCTCTGAACCATTTTCGGTTCGGTACAGACTACTTCGAAATCTTGAAAAAGTGTCCTGAGTCGATGACAATCAAATTTAGTCACTCAAAGTTTTGTACGAAACCTTTTGAGGTTTTCGTATTGTCTTCCTAAATGGTTCGGTACGCTGCAAAAAAATTTGTATGATTACGGAACCATTTAGGAAGACCATACGAAGCCCTCAAAAGGTTTCGTACAAAACTTTGAGTGACTAAAATTGATTGTCATTGACTCAGAACACTTTTTCAAGTTTTTCGACGTGATCTGTACCGAACCTAAAATGGTTCAGAGAATTGCAACGAATTCGAAACCTTTTTACGTTCCGTACTATGTACGAAACCTTTTTTTCGTTCAAAGTACCTTTTTTGGTTCGGTATCGTACCATTTTCTTTTCAATGTATGTTACGCGTGCCACCATCTATATAACAATGTGAAACTGCGTCTGATGAAGTTATTTTTTCTTGGTTGATCCAGTTTTACTTTCGAATAATAATTGGGATCAGCTAGTTTCAATTTTGCCAGCAAATCACTTGCTAATTGTGACTGACCATCTTGTTCACACTCTTGTGCAATATCAAAATATCGATGTAGTGTAGCGGAACGACCAAGAAGAAAAAAATTGAAACCTATTCGAGCTATGTTCGTATAGCACTCTAAAGCTAAATCCCACATTTTTCTTCTTCGAAAACTTTGACCAAGGCAATCATAAATAAGAAATTCAATCTCAGGTGAATCATGCAACCCTTTCGATGATTTGTAAATTCGTAATGCTTCATCTTGGTGTGCCCACGCTAAATCAAACTCTCGTGTTTCACTGGTGACGTAACCTAAACCTGCATGACAGATAAGCGGTGATAATTGATAGAATAGCGTATAGTATTTTTTCACCGAATCAAAATTATTTTGTGTGTATTTTTGAAGTAGATATCCAACTTTAATAAATTGAGCATATATTGAGGTTGCATTACCAATACGATCGTATTCACTCGTAAAATATCCGCCACTACAAAGATCTTGTGCCTCCTTGTCACTGATCAGTTGTAGTTGAACAATTGAAACATGTTGAACTTCGTCATATTGAACATCGCCATATTTATGAAATATGGTACCAACGGTAAATAGTGTTTCATTTTCATCGGGCACCGAACTTAAATGTTGAGTATTCGCATAGACTTTTTTGGTTTTTTCTTTATCAATTTTCAGCTCAAATAGCACAGATTGTTTTCTCTCATCACTACTAGTTTGACCTGCTCCCGCAAAAATATTAAGGGCCAAATCACGATCTGGTGTAGTCGAAAAAAAACTATTTATATATATAAAATGATCGTAGCGCGCTTTCTTCAATGTTTCGACTTCTTCTTTTGACATTAATTGTCCTCGATAAAGTTCAGTCCGTTCGTTGTTCAGCTGTTTTTCATATTCTTGTTTAAGCTGATTATGTAAATCGACTATAAAAAAGTGTAGCAACAGAATCGTTTCAATATCTTGATGACGAAGCGCTTTATTTAGTACCCGATATAGAAATGTATCTTTTGTATACCATAATATTGCACAATCAGAACTATAATTTTCGTTAAATTCATTCAAAGCTTTTTCGGTAGCTGTGTTCCCGTTGTAATAACTTTTAAATTTAGCAACACATAATTCCTTGGCATTGTGAACAGGCTTCATTTCTAGAAGAGCATCAATGAATAGTGGAAACCACAACCAATCAGTCTTATATCGATGAATTTCATTCGTTGTTTTGTCTTCTGGCACTCGTTCAAAAATTGTCATAGGAAAATAGTTTGAATTTCTAACATCATCGGATAACTGTCGAAAAATATGCTTCCACATTTTGAATACACCTTTAATCTAGAATCTAAATACAGTTACTTTCAAGAATGAAACTCCCTATCAACAACTTTTACTTTGGTTTGTGTCGAGGACCGCTGAAACGGTAAATAGTTATCATATGGATTGTAAATGTAAATTGCTCGTACTTGGTGTAGATCGTACATATCGGAGATTATGTTTTCAGTGAATTCTATTGATACAATGAGAAAAACGCTTTCATACTCAGTCGTTTTAATATAATTTTTGCACGATTTTGGATCATCAAACGATCGAAAATAATCAATAATCGAACGTAGTTGTATTCGATCAGAATTTTTGATGTAATCCAGACCTAACCAGATGGCAGTGAACTGTTCCTTATTTTCCGACCGATGATCAGAAAGCATTGGCAATAATTCAATATTTTCAAACGACGGTAGCAGAAATGAGGGACATGATAATAATTGTCGACGACGTCTACATATAAAAAGAACAGAAACTCCTCCCATAATCAATGCACCAACTATTGAACAAACAACACTAACGGCAATGATTATACTGCTACTCTTAACCTTAACAGAGATTGTGGTAACGCTCGCCGGCATTAGAGAAGCCGTTGATATAATGGATTGGAATTTTGTTATAGTTACAGTAGTACCACTAGAATTATCATGTATTTTTGTAGCTTTTGAATCACAATTTGATGTATCCAATCTGATTAATGTAATTATGTTACTATTTTCATTGATGGTTAAATATATCAGTGCCAATCCATACAATCTTCCTAAAACTTCAATAAGATCCCTCGGATATGGTGCCCATATATTGAAAGTTTCCTTTTCACAATCTCGACCACGCAAATTTGAAATAAATCCAATTGATGTATCATTACTAATGACAGATAATGTTCCATGCGGACAACAACATTGTGTTTGATTACATTCATCATCGGACCATTGATAGTTGCCAGACCACTCATATTGTTGTCCAAATATTTCTGATGAACCAGTGGTAAACACAATTATGAGGAGTAAAAATCTGTATTGTTGCATTATTTTAGCAAGGATTTCTCACTACAAAAACGTTTCTACGTTGATCACGACTGATATGATTCAAAAGTGTGTTTTCGTAGCTATATTATTTTCATATCCTTCTTCTGGCTCATTAAAAAAAATTATGTTTTTTTGCAACTACCTCTAAGTCAGGATGTGATGTAAAAACAGAAGTTTTGGTTTTCTGCTTTGTAGAACAATACTATTCAACAAAAGAAGTTTTTGATACTATATTTCACGTTTGTGTTTCGTTAATCCAACACAAAGAATCAATACAGTATTGGAGTAAATGTCAGTATTGGAGCATGGTAATAGTCGGATGAAAACTATGTTTTTTCACCGAAACCCACATTACCAATTATACAGGTAAGGTTCGTGAAGATGGTTTAACGATATCATATCTAAAAACAACTGTAACCAAATAGAGTAGTATCAGGTTTCCAGAAAAGAGAAGCTTGCGATTGATGGTGAACGGTTTTCTACTGATAAATCACTGATAAATACCAAAGGCAGTCTAAGATACTATCTTGCCGAGCATATTGATCAAATGTTTTGCCATTCACTCTGCATCGCTGTTGTACTACTAATGTGAAGGGGTTGACATATTAAAAGTGTCAAACCTCTGTGACTGTAAGTTATTATGTGAAACGAACATGAACTTTTTTGGGAATGCAATATATGTAAAACTTCCTAAAATGTTTAAAACTCAGGGCAGATTAGAAGACACGGATCTCATATTGTGGCAATCTCTTTATTGAATAATCATTACCACTACAATTACTAGAGATTCTTTGTTCACTTTCTTCTAAGTATATGTTCTCCTGTCTTCTAAATTTTTACTCTGTATTCTTTGTTTTTAATGTTGTTTTCATTTTCATCGCTGTGAATTACGATGAAAACAAGAACAGTTGATTAATATTCTCCTGTGAATAAAATTTGATTGAATGCATAGTTGTAAGACGCCCTGTACTCAATATAATTTTCGTAGTCTAATGAGATCTAAAGCTTTTTCTTACAAACTGGAGGCAAGAGCTAGATTATAAGCTGATATTAAAAATAAAATTTATTACGGTCATGATTCATAACTGACAATGTGGCAAGAGATGTAACAGCACAGCTTTTGATTTCTACTAAAAGTGACAGATGGGTTCGTCATTGTTATGAGAACAGAGAAACTAATATCGAAATTAAAGGTCATCAGCTTACGTATCTTATTTTTCATCCATTAGGCCACCAAACCTAAATAGAAAATGAAAGAACTTTTCGTACTTATCGTCATAATTCGATTTATGCTCTCACTAATCTGCTATAAATGTCGGCAAATAAATTTCGTATTCATTAAAATAAATCTTTTGTTTGAAAGAGAATTATGTGAGATTATTAACTCATCGCAAAGAAAACGAAAAGAGCCAATCAGACCACAAAAGATATACGAGAAAGGAGAAACAACACAATGATTACAATTTACATACTAGCTCCAACTGATGCAGTCCTGCTCCTTTGAGTACCCAGGTTAATGATTCTGGCGACTATAAAAGACGATTTACGATGACGTAAACGGCCCATAGTTCGCCCGTTTGGCAGCGACAGTACTATGGTCGTAGCACACTGTGTCCTATACGGCGAGATACAGACGCCAAGTACGTCAAAATCTGCGCCGTATAACGACCGAATTTAGCTGAATACGACAGAAAACGGCAGTATTTACGGTCGTACATACCTGTGAACCGTTGTACTTTTAGTCCACAGAAAACATCCTACTTATGAACGCTACCAGCACACCTGTTTTCTTTACAAAGTATCAAAGACCACTTCAAACCATTTACACCAAAACGACCTTTTCAAGGTGTTTCTATTAAAGCCCTTCATCAGGTACTTCTTTGGCACATGTCCCTTGTCTATATTAATATGACCCAACTCGAGTGTGATAATTATCTGAAAGGCCTTTCAAAGCGTTATTCTATTTATATCCACTCATTCGGATAGTAAAACAAAATAAGTAGACGTTATTTGAGTATAACAAGCCTTTTTCTACAAATATAACTACCTTTCACTTAAAATAATCTATTCTGAAGATGAAGTCTACTGAAAGGTCTTTCAAAGCCTTATCTCGGATGTGCGTGTGGGTAGGTTCTAGATGCAGATGAGCACGACACCCACACCCACACACTTTTTGGCTCTTGTTGACAAGTCTTGGTGTCTCCAATAAAATAGTAGATCTAATGAGGGGCCTGTATACTGATGCATTCAGTTGTACTCGTGTACATGGTCAACTATCTGGTTGATTCGATATCAAAAGCGGCGTTCGCCAGGGCTGTATCATCACTTCGGATCTGTTCCTGACACCAGTGCACTGGCTGCTCGGTGCAACACTAGGACAGGAAATCTTCACCGACCTGAACTTTGCGACCGACGTGGCACTCCCGGCTGAGGCGATGAAAATGTTCTTGCTTGCATTGGAA
>CAJNOP010003793.1:0-12001 GCA_905250075.1 Rotaria sp. Silwood1 | reverse complement strand
TTGGAATATGGTTTTTGTTTGTATTAATTCAAGTATCTGAATGTACACTGATATATTCAAATTACCTGTCTAGTCTTATCACTACTTTGAATAAGAGCTTATTGTATATATCAGATTTCGATTAGAGATCAGATATAATATGTTTTATTTTCGGCTAGGGGTTCCACAGAACTTCTATTTTCCTAGAGAACTCTATAGTCAACAGCATTATCGAGGAATGTTCTAGAATGTGTACAAATTTCTAGTAGAATTTTCAAAAAGTACTCTGCGTTTTCGTATTATTTTTGTGAACTTCTATTGCTATATCGTCTGTGAAAAATTGAATATGATATCTTGTTCAGTCGAGGGCTAAGCGAGTCGAAGCGACGAGCGTTACTTGTATGATAGTGTTTGAGTATTTCGCTCGACCTGAAGATACTGTTTTAAAGTGATATAGGGCTCATTGTATTTGAAACCACTTCCAAGCATCATATGTAATATTTTGACATAAAAGAAGCCGACTTTCTTGAGTGGGTCGTCTTTATCACTTATCGGCCTCCGTCATTTGCCTATATGTATATAATTAGGGATGCAACGGTGACGATAACCATAGGTACGGTTACCGGTCCATTACGGTAACCGTAGGTACGGTAACCGGTTGAAACCGTTGTCAAGAAAAAAAGCATTTTTTTAAAAAAATAACGATATTTTATAAAGCTTGACGAAGGTAAATCGGACTCGGAGAATCCGAATCTGAGGTCAGTTTTTGAAAATATCAGTTTTAGTCTTCACATATAATGTCCATCAGGAATAAATGTTTCGAGAAAAAACACGATTTTCAAGAAACGTCTTAGTCTTGGAAAGTAAAAGTTGAAAGGTGCAAGGATCGGATTTCAGATTCGGATTCTCTGAACTTAATTTCCTTTCGTCAACCTTCACAAAAATATCGTCATTTTCTTAAAAAAACTTTTCCTTAGTCGAAAAAATTCATTTCGAAATTTTCAAAAACTGACCTCAGATTCGAATTCTCCGACCCCGATTCATATTCGTCAAGCTTTATAAAATATCGTTATTTTTTAAAAAAAATGCTTTTTTTCTTGACAACGGTTTGAACCGGTTACCGTACCTACGGTTAACCGGTGATTAATCGTCACCGTTGCATCCCTATATATAATAAAAAAGGGTTTTGTTCGGGTGAAAATCAAATACCCGATGTTTTGAAAATTAGCACTGATAGTTGAGGTGCACTAGTATTTGGTCCCAAAGGGCGAACTCATAAGTCGCTCATAAGGAATAAAAATGACGACCACACGGTATGGTGCCTATGGGGCCTATGTTGAATCCATAAAATATCTTCAAATTGCTTAGTACATCAAAAAACTATTTTAAATGTGTCAACATGTAGAGCGTTCATGCTACTATATACCCGTAAAGTTTCAAGGCTCAAAACATGATCGTTAAGACATGGTATAGTACACAATGGAAAGGCACCGCGTTGATCACGATCATTCTTTATCTAAGGGTTCCTCCATTGTGACTTTAACATATCTACAACAGACGGTATTAAGAGCTGAAATCTTTTGCGCTTTCATAATTCATGTAGGGGTACATTTTGTGCAAAGTTTCATCGAAATCGGTGCGATCGATTGAGCATGGTTGGTCGTCGATATCGTGCAATGACGCATAGGTGGATGTGATCCATGTAAAAAAATTTAGGGAAATAATTAGACTGAAATCTAATAAAAAAATGATTAAAAATCGATCATTTTTCATGACGTTTTAATTGACTATAATCGAAAGTAATCGAAATAATTGATGAAAGTTGGGTTTTGATTATGTTTGATTATAATCAATTTTAATCTGATTATTCGTATAAATATTTTTACAGGGGACTACATAAACATTCTTATAAATATTCGCTAGGAAACGAAAAAGAAGAATAATAGACTACTCATATATTTTTCCTAAATAGCTAAAAAAAATAATGCTATACACTGTAAAAAAAAAAAGGTCCGGTACCGAGCCCAAAAAAGTACTCTGATCGACAAAAAGGTTTCGTATTTACTACGGAACCTACAAAGATTTCGATTTCGTTACAATTATCTGAATTATATTAGGTTCGGTACAGACCACTACGAAAAACTTGAAAAAGTGTCCTGAGTCAATGACAATCAATTTTAGTCATCCAAAGTTGTGTACGAAACCTTCTGAGGGTTTCATATTGTCGTCCTAAATGGTTCCGTAATCGTACAAATTCTTTTGCAGCGTACCGAACCATTTTGGAAGACGATACGAAACCATCAAAAGGTTTCGTTCACAACCTTGGATGACTAAGATTGATTGTCATTGGCTCAGGACAGTTTTTCAAGTTTTCGTAGTGGTCTGTACCGAACCTAAAATAATTCAGATAATTGTAACGAAATCGAAACCTTTGTAGGTTCCGTAGTAAGTGCGAAACCTTTTTTCCGATCAGAGTACTTTTTTGGGTTCGGTACCGCACCTTTTTTTTTACAGTGTAGTGCTAATGGATAGACGTAATATCATTTTCAAGCGAGACAATAGTGTTCCCAAGAGTTGGTTCTTCCAACATTTTTTTCAAAGTTAGCTAATTTACTTTTATTAGTTATCTGGCCTGTTAGGTGCATCATTTTCACCTTAAACTATTTTCTCTATTTTTGAAAAATATGTGCTATATTCAGAAACTGTTGGTGATGGAAACTAGTGCTACCTTTCAAATAGTTCATGCTAAATCACAGAAGGTTCTTGATATCTATGCCGGCGGTAAACATTCGGAAGCTAATGTTACAATTTACGAGGCACACCATGGTCAAAATCAACGCTGGGGTATCTTTAACAATGAAGACGGCACCGTTCAAATAATTAATCCAATCAGTGGTAAAGCCTTGGATGTTAACAGAGGCGACACGGCTAATACTCCTGCTGGCACTAACGTTCAAATCTATGATGTCAATGGTTCAAATGCTCAAAAATGGCGAATTAAACCTATCGAACGTGGATTATGCAAGCTGCTTCATGCATGTTCTGGTATGGCATTAAATGTAAAAGATGGCGGAGTATCAAATGCAACAAACGTCGAAGTCTGGCGCGAAAATGACTCAGACGCTCAGAAATGGGAAATTCGTCGAATCAACTAATTCAATAACTAAACAGACCGATCCATCTCTTAACGAAAAGACTAATTCAATCTGCTGCCCTCTACTCTCGCTTTTCAGCAATTGATCAAGCCGACAATTCAACTTAAAATTCAAATATTATTAAAAGTAGTTTGCTTCAATTGAAATTATCAAGAAAATAAATAAATGCACAGTTAATTTTTGCCGACTCGTTTCGTGTCTATTAAAAAATTTAAACACTCATCAGGGCTCTGAATTTACAATATATAAGCAAAAAATATAATAGAAAGAATGATAACAATATAGTGTGGGTGTGGGTGAGGGTGACGGTGGGTATGGGTGTGGATGTGGGTATTCTTACTAAACTTAGCGCACACCCATACCCAAACCCACACCCCCACCGACACCCCACACCCACACATACATACCCACACCCACACCCACACCTACATACCCACACCCACACCCACACCTACACACCCACACCCGCACACCCACACCCACACCCACACCCACACACCCACACCCCCACACCCACACCCACACCCACACCCACACCCACACCCACACCCTTAGAATATACGGAACGGTTTGGTTTTGGGCTCGGCTTACCGGTAAAAGTGAGCCGAAAATTTCTTGAAAAACTATTAAATATCTATAGTTCGATGCAGCTTGACGAGCTGATTCGGAATATCATCTTGATCTTACTTGAAAGTGTAACATGGGCCCCCAAAACTGTATTTCCGACCAGAGACCTCGGATTTTTGGGCATCCTCTAAAATAGAGTTAGGAAAGGCTTCCTGTGTTCGCGCTACTACAGTAATTGGGATAAATATGTATGTATATGTGGTAAAAATGTGCACTTGATCAGACGTGACTCCTTTGTAGGGTTTTTAATATACGAAACCTAGGCTTTCGGGTAGGTTTTCGGCATAGAGACTCTTTGTTTTCTACTCTATTTTAAATTGGATTACGGTAGTTTTTTTACTACAAAGTCTTTAGGTGAGCCAGTTTTTTGTGATATTGTTTGCTTATGGAATGTTGTGTTATATTGCCGAACAGCTTGACTTTCTTTATTTATGCTAATTTCTGGGCCTAAGCTTGGGCAGGCTCTTTTCTTGGGCTCTATAAAACTTTGAGAACCGCTATTTTAGGAAATGATAGATCATATATTCATGTATCTATGAAAATGCTTAGATTCTGGAAAAGAATATTTTCACATATGTCCGCCTGACTCTCCACTGTGACAGGCGTCAGGGCTTGCCGATTCAGCGTTACTTCAGCTGTGTATTGACTTTGTGTTGCTTTTTTTTCTTGTAAGTTGGAAAAACCCACTGATGACAGCCAACAAAGTGTGCCATTCTCCATTTTCTTATCAAATATTTACTATGCAAGTGAAGGCTGCTATTCAAGTATGCTGTATGCAACGACATCGACTTTCCGCGAAAAAAGAAAAAAAAGCATGTCCGTCAACCAACTTTTTTCTCTCTTTCAGCGAATAACTTCTGCGACACAAACGACATTCTGTATTATTGTTAAAAAACAAAGCAAGGTTTCATGGTATCTTGTCGAGCCTTTTTGAATACATAAAATGTTCATTGTAGACTTCTTGGCCGATTGGTGATCGAACAACACAAAAATGAATTTTTTGAAAAGTTCACTGCTCAAAACTATGTGAATTTTTGTGAAGAGTGCGTAAGGATACCAGACTCACAAAGGAAGGTCCCCAACTGATCCACGCCGTTTTTGCTGATATTTTGCCCATACGTAGGGTTCGATAAGACTAGAAAAATCCTAGAAGGATAACGGTCCATAGGCCTTCCTTCTGGAGTTATGATCATTTTACTCGGTTTGCCACCTATGACAAGGAATTCGGCGAAAAATCTAATTACCAAATTTCGATCTGTAACTTTGCTCACATGCAGGTCTTATAGTCTGTGTATTAGCTAAAAGTTTCAGCCAAAACAAATGGTTCTTTCTTGAAATATTGCGGTCTCAAGAAAACATTACAATGCTACACAAATGTCAGGAAAGTCGACTTTTATGGAAAATTCAATATTTCGAGAAAGAAGCATTTGTTATGACTGAAACGTTTAGGTTAATACATAAGTGATAAGACCTGCATGTGGACGAAAGCTGATTTTTCACTGAATCCCTTGTCACAGCTCCCAGGTGATTCAATCCGACCTGTAGATCCTACCGGAAACTATCGGATCCGATGTCGGATCACATCGGAATTCGTCGGGTTCCTAACTAAATCCGATCGGAACCCAACCGTATTTCACAGGATTCCTAACTAACGGATTCCGGACCGGATTACGTCGGAAAGGATCCGATCGGATCCTGTCGGAACTGTTTGTCGGATAATGCCGTAACCACCAGGATCCTTTCACAGAGAAACGCCTGATAACGTAACGCTCCGACAGAATACAGTCGGATTTCATCAGAAGTTGGCTGAATCTGTTTCGATTGCACAAGGATGCAATCAACATTTCACGCAGATTTCATTCTAGCATTCTCAAAATTTCCAAAGATTTACTAGAGATTTCTGACAATTTCATCCAATTTTCCTCAAGATTTCTAAAGATTTCGCAAAGATTTCATCGAGATTTCTAAAGATTTCCCCAGCATTTCATCGAGATTTCTGAAGATTTCCCCAGGATTTCATCAAGTTTTATAAAGATTTCTCAAGAATTTCGTCGAGATTTCTGAAGATTTCACAAAGATTTCATCAAGATTTATGAAGATTTCCCCAGCATTTCATCGAGATTTCTGAAGATTTCCCCAGGATTTCATCCAGATTTCTGAAGATTTCCCAAGGATTTCGACGAGATTTCTGAAGATTTCACGAAGATTTCTCAAGGATTTCATCAAGAATTCTAAAGATTTTCCAAAGATTGAATTGACATTTTGAACAGATTTCACCAGGATATTATCAAAATTTCTAAAGATTGCATCAGGATGCCATCAAGAGTCTAAAAGATTTCAACTGTTTCAACTGGGAGTATTCTTAGAATCCAACAATGTACATACTACGATCCTTCTTAAAATTGAACAATGCTTGTACTAAGATTTTTCCTAATATATACAACTTAGTTTTACAAAATGGCAGAATTCACTTGATATATGAAAGTAGAGAGTTCCTTATATAGATCGATACCTGTAAAACAAAACGGTGAATGAAATCTGGACAAAATCGGATTTCCAGATTTTTGATTTTGTTGCTGGAATTTTGTAAAAATAGGAATATCTAATAAATTAATTAATTAGTTGATTGATCTGTCAGAATATGTACTAATTCATGAATCCGCTGTGTGGAAAACATAATTGTTTAAGGAAATAAATCATTTGAAGTAAAATTAATCTAAGCAACACTTTGGAAATTTATTCAAAATATTAAAGTAGAGACTTTCTTATATAGATCGATATCTGTAGAACAAAACGGTGAATGAAATCTGGACGAAATCGGATTTCCAGATTTTTGATTTTGCTGTCGGAAATTTGTAAAAAGAGGAATATCTAATTAATTGATTAGCTCATTGATCCGTTAGAATATAATCTTATTCAAGAATCCAATTGCGTGGAAAACATAATTGTATAAAGAAAACAAATCATTTGAAGTAAAATTAATCTAAGCAACACTTTGGAAATTCATTCAAAATATTAAAGTATAGACTTCTTTATATAGATCGATATCTGTAGAACAAAACGGTGAATGAAATCTGGACAAAATCGGATTTCCAGATTTTTGATTTTGGTGTTGGAATTTTGTAAAAATAGGAATATTTAATAAATTAATTAATTAGTTGATTGATCTGTCAGAATATATTCTAATTCATGAATCCAATTGCGTGGAAAACATAATTGTATAAGGAAAACAAATCATTTGAAGTAAAATTAATCTAAGCAACACTTTGGAAATTCATTCGAAATATTAAAGTATAGACTTCTTTATATAGATCGATATCTGTAGAACAAAACGGTGAATGAAATCTGGACAAAATCGGATTTCCAGATTTTTGATTTTGGTGTTGGAATTTTGTAAAAATAGGAATATTTAATAAATTAATTAATTAGTTGATTGATCTGTCAGAATATATTCTAATTCATGAATCCGACTACGTGGAAAATAATACTGGATACCCAGAACGAGCAATCCGACAGTCGGATCTCGTCGGATCCTATCGGAAAAATTATCGAATTTTATCGAATCCGATGGCAATTCGTCGGAATCCTTGGTATCGGATCCGATGGTGTGAGATCGGCCTGGGTATTCTGCATTCTTATATAATCCGACAAGTTCCGATACCAGCGATTGATCGGTTTTATCATGGAATCCGGTGTCCCTTGAAACCGCAAAATCCGGCGATTTCTTGACATCAGATTCCCAGGAATCCCATCGGAAGCGAACAGATCTTGAGATCGGATCTGACCAGTTCCGAATATATGAATCTAGTCGGAACTCGATGAATCTGACCAGCGTATATCAAAGGAAAACAGTGGATAGCATCGGAATCCGACAAAAAGTAACCGACCGAATCCGATTAGCCGTATCTCAACGGATTTGAAACCTATCCGACAGGATCCGACATAGCTATTTCGATCTGGGAGGTGGTAAACCAAGTAAAATGGTCATAACTCGAGATGGAAGGCCTATGGACCATTAACCTTCTAGGCTTTTTCTAGTCTCATCGAGCCCTACATATGGGTAAAATATCAACAAAAAAAAGGCGTGGATCAGTTGAGAACCTTCCTTTGCGATTCTAACACACTTATGCGCTCTTCACAAAGATTCGCATAGCTTTGAGTAATGAACTTTCCAAAAGTGTCATTTCTATGTTGTCCAATCATGAATCGGTCAAGAAATCTACAATGAATATTTTATGTGTTCAAAAAGGCTTGACAAAGCACCATGATCTAGCTCTACGACAGCTCACAGCTCAATGAGTCGAAAGAGTTGAGCTCAAAATTATGCTGATCAGCTCTTTTTTTGTAAGCTGGGTCCGCGACCAACTCTTTTCTTGAGAGCTGGGTCCGCGACCAACTCTTTTTTTGAGAGCTGGGTCCGCGACCAACTCTTTTTGTGAGCTAGATCCTCAAGCGTTACCATGTAGGGGTGCCCTAAGTCCCCAAGTCCTGTCATATCGGGGTACCTATAGGTTCTTAAAGGTCATTATATAGGGGAACCCCAAGGTCACCAAGTCCTATCATATAGGGGTACCCATAGATCCCCAAGGGCTATCCTATAGGGGTATTCATAGCTTAACAAAACTCCTATATGATCGGACTTGGGACTCACGGGTCCTCCTATACAATAGCCGTTGAGGACCTATGGTACCTCTATAGGATAGCCCTTGGAGATCCATAGGTACCACTATATGATAGCCCTTGGGAACCTATGGGCAATCCTATATGATAGGACTCGGGGCCAATGAGTACTCCTATATAGTAGCCCTTGAGGACCTGTGGTACTCTATACGATAGCCGTTGAGGATCTATGAGTACCTCTATATGATAGGACTTGGGGGCCCGCGGGTCTCCCTATATAATAGGCCTTGAGGACCTATGGGTACCTCTATATGATTGAACTTGGGACCTATGGATACCCCTATATGACAGCCCTTGGGGACCCATAGATACCACTATATGATGGCCCTTGGAACCTATAGGTATCCCGATATGATAGAACCTGGGACTAATGGGTCCCCCTATATAAGAGCCCTTGAAAACCTATGGGTACTCCCATAAGATAGCCCTTGGGGACCTGCTCATTGAAAAGAGCTAGTCACTCGCTCCAGCTCGCTCAAAAGAGCTGCTCACTTCGCACCCGCTCGTTTAAACGAGATGGAGCTGCCGCAGGCCTACAATGAACCATCGTCTTATTCCTTGACTAGGATACAGTATGTCTTTTGTGTGAAATGAGTCCTCCGAAGACAGTGAGAAAAAAGTTGATTGACGCGCATGCTTTTATTCTTTTTCGCGGAAGGTTGATGTCTTTGCATATAGCATACTTGAATAGCTGCCTTCACGTGCATTAAATATTTGATAAGAAAATGCAGAATAGAGCACTTTATTGGCTATCATCCGTGGGTTTTTCCAACTTCCAAGAAAAACAACATTAAGTCAATACACAGCTGAAGTGACGCTAAAGCAGCGAGCGTTGGCGCCCATATAATGACGTTTGTGACGCTTTGATGTAAACGAATTCCTTAGAATCAAGTGTTACCTCAAAGGAACTGTTGAGCAGTGTGGATGTGATATCAACCGATCCACTAGTACTACCAGCGACAAGCATCCAACTACGGCCGCCTAATACCCAACCGTCAACATTGTCGGCGCCAGCATTAGTGATGAAACAACCAGATCAGACAAGTGTAAAAATGCTCTATTCAAACTCTCGACACCACGCATCGCACAGTGCAAGGCAAAAAGTTTTTTCAAATCCGCGCACCATACATCGCAGCGCAAAAGGCGACTACAAGGCATTGACCAGAGGACGGGATGCATGTATATTTATTGAGGAAGACTTCCTCTATCTAACAGTATGTATATTATCAAGTTTTATTGCGTATTGGCGAGATGTCGATAGGTGGCGCCGGTACGCGATAAAACTTGATAATATACATACCGTTAGATAGAAGAAGTCTTCCTCGGTAAATCTACATACATCCCGTTCTCTGGTCAAAAATCGATCTGTAAGTTGTAGTCGCCTTTTTCTTCAGTCGCCGCGTATCGCGCAGCGTAAAACCTTCAGCGTTTTTTAGTAAAAGACGCGAACACCCAAAAGTCCATCAAATATCCCCACGAACAGCCATGAGTACTCACAAACACCCAACAAAAGCTAAATCTATGTTCCAATAGTTAACTCATATGAGAGAATGAGCCGATCTAGAGATTTTAGGAGATATACGATCTCCTACGAACATCCAAAAGTCCATCAAATATCCCACGAACAGCCACCAGTGTTTACGAACATTCAAAATAATTAGAAAACGTCATCGGTTGGTCACTACAGTTTGACATGACACAGATCCAAAAACTATCCTCACCCTGATTCAGGCTACATTTACACAATTTCAAATCTAGGAATTTTCCCTGCTGAGCTAGCCGGCAGATAATTTCGTTGAACTATTTTGGGTGTTCGTGGGTGATCACGTATTTTCTAAAATCTGTGGATCGGCGCATTCTTCCATATGAGTTAACTGTTTGAATGTAGATTTAGCTTTGGTTGGGTGTTCGTGAGTGTTCATGGCTGTTCGTGGGAATATTTGGATATTTGATGGACATTTGGATGTTGTGAGTGTTCGCGTCTTTTAGTGATACCTCCTACAGTGTACCGGGTCGCCCAGGGGGAAAAAATCACGCTGTGTTTGCTCCTGGCAGAGATAGATGACTGCTTGTGTTATTGTTGCTTTTTGAGAGATATAGTTGGAGGAAACCCAACACAAGCAATGCATAGTAAAAGCAAGAAGGGTGTTTCAATATTTTGCAAATGATGAGACACATATGTTTGATGCGAAACATGTGCTATTTTTCAGTAATCTTTTTCACTTTTCTGTCTTCTTGGATGCCGTATAGTATTGAGTGTGAAAGAAACAAAATATTTGTAATTTGAAAGCACTAAATCCTCAATAATATAGACATTGGAAGACTGAAAAAGCGTCATCACGAGTAGCGAAGGAGTCGAGTTACACGTGGATAAAAGCAAGAAATTAATATATTCGAAACTAGTTTTAGCTTTCATCACACTGTCGAAAAAATGCGTCTTGTTCTTCTTTTGGTTGTTGCTGTCAGTACGACTTTAGCATCCGAAAACAGTACATCGTCACAACGAGCCATTTGCCAATCACGTCATCAAGGGAAAATGGAACATGTTAGTCAAACATGATAAATGAATTATGTGAGCACTTTCTCAAAATGACTCTTGATCAAAAGCGTTAGACAATTTAATGAAACAATTACCTATTTAGAAAATAAACAATATCAGATACCACCAAAGTATGCGTTTCGCGGAAGGGCATGAGATGTAAAAAGGTGGCATTGATCAGATTATATGTGGATGGCTTCTGTCAGGTCTCCTGTGCGGGTGGTCTGTGACCAGATACGACCCTGTGCTCTGCGATGGTCTTGATCCGTTAACAGCAGGATGTCCTCAAGGATATACTAAGCTGGTGGCCCAAGGTTACCAGATCAATGCTGCTGTTTGTGTTAAAACGATAGCTGATGGTGAGCCGGGGAAATCGGGCACTTGGTGTGGTTTACCCGGTGAGTTTGTGAGTTGCGGTGATGCAAGTCTTCGAGGGTGTCCAATCGGTTACCACGGACATCGATCGTGGAATTGGTGTTTCAAGAGTGATTCAAAATCAAAAGACTTATTGGGCACTCTTTGTGGCATTAGTATGGGTCGTTCTGGCTGGGAGCCAGATTTACAATTCCCATGCGGAGGAATGCCGTCAGTGAATGAATGTCCCGCTCCTTTCAGGGCCTTTCTATGGCAGACATACATGCCCAGTTGCTATTACGTGCCTAAATAAAGTATTTCATGAAAGTTAAACTTTGTCGTGTTTAATGATTTCTGTGCACAGATATAACTGCCTTATTTGTACGTCTACCTCGCCTCCTTCACCAATAGTAGCATAGATGAATCGAATTTTCGAGCTCTACACACATGTCATTGACAATTCTGATTCTGTTCTGGAAAAAACTGTGAATCCATTACTAGCTCTCGAGTAGACTTGTACAAAATAGAAGTGGGTGAGTTCTAGTTCCGCGAATACACACTTCTCGAAAACAAACCTGAAAGAGGTGAAAAATCGGAAAATTACGTAGAAATATTTCAGATTATCGTGCAATAATACATAAGAAGAACGGTGTGGGTGTGGGTGTGG
>CAJNOP010003792.1:0-12005 GCA_905250075.1 Rotaria sp. Silwood1 | reverse complement strand
TTGCTGCTGTAAAATCAATACTTTATATATTCAAATGTTTGCCCATTAATTGTAATAACACTTTATATGTATTTTTTTTGCTTAAAAAAGCTTGTTAGCGCAGCCCCTTTGGGGCTGAAATGTGGAACTCACATATCTTCTTTACTTTCACTTTGCTGATGGCAACATATATAATGTTTAAATTCTCTCAGAGACGATAATTCTTTTCTAATGATAATTGATTGTTAGGAAATGTTGTCGTTTTTCATTTATATGCTTCGAGTAGAACCTTTTTTGTGAAGTTGCTATGGTCTGTAATGGGGGGGAGTCCATGTAATGTTCTTTTTCGTTGCTATGTGTCTGTAATGGGGGGGGATTCATGCAATGTTTTTTTTTCGTTGCTATGTGTCTGTAATGGGGGGGGGGGGAGGGGAGGAGCCGCAAAAACTTGACCTTAAAACTTACACTCACTATTTTCTTCGAAAATATATGTGAGTTCCACAAAATTTAAGAACATATTATTAATAGTCAAGGAATTTCAAATTAAAATAAATGATTCAGTATTCACATTAATACTGTTGTGTAACTATATCATATATTATGATATACAATTATTTTTATTAAAGAATTTATTTCAAGAAAACTAAAATTCTATCAAATCTGTCATATATAGATATAATCTCATGAGTTGTATAGATTTTATTTGCTATTTTTTCCCTTTAATTATCATCATTTTTTAACCCTTTTTATGTGATATGATACATTGATTCATTTTTATTATATTATATTAATCAATATATTACATTATAATCAGAGATGTGCTTCAAAAAAAACGTGGAGGGATAAAAAACATTCCTTTTCGATTTTGTGATCTTTTTTTTGACTATAATGTATGATTTTCGCTCGGAACAACTAAAAGTTTTTTAAACGTGGAGGGGTGCACACCTTCTGCACACCATGGGCCGCACATCCCTGATTATAATTTTACATAAAATTGGTATTGTATTTCGAAACAAGAATATTTATCATAACGTATTAAATTCTGATGAATTTATAAAACAATTTGATTCATCTAGCCCACTACAACTCACAGCATAAACATGTATATAACGACACCATAAGAGTCGATTTACTTAATTTTTTTTTATTCGATTAATGCTAAAAGAGCAATTCAGTACTGAACCATGAAAATTCATTCTTTACACGAATATTATATCCTATAAAGCAGAATAACATTCAAATCGTTTTTTCCTGTTACAAAAAGAGCACATTCGACCTAAAATACAAATCAAGCAGCTATTCCATATGATTTTCTTTTTCCTAAATCGCTTAAATCCTTAAAAAGAGCAAGGGGAAAAAAAAAAAAAAAAAAAAAAAAAGAACATAAAATGAGAAAAAGTTGTGAACTAATAAATATGTTAATTAACTTTTTTTGTAGAATTCGCATGAAAGCAAAGCGCGCCTTATGAAAATTGTTTACGGCAGTAAATCCCGCGGCAGTAAATCCTGTACACGCCAACGGTTATAGAGCGCGCCTACCAAAAGCAAGACAAAAAAATATTTTATTAAAATACAAAGAGAACTGAAATACATTATTTTCATGTTGATCGACTGTATTCGAAAACAACTACGTATGAGGTGATACAGTTGTTTTACTTTACGTATATTGTATCGGTGTTAATATAATGAAATTGTGGAGCCGATGTGAGTGCCATATTTTATCCCCAAAGAGGCTGCACTAATTATTTTCGTCAAAAACTGATCCCCTACTATGGGTCTCAATTTATATATCTTAAATACAAGTAATAACGAATTTAATTTATTTCAAATATAAATTATTTTGACATATTTATTATTTAATACATAATAAATAAAATAAAACTTCTTTGTTTATTGTTGATATTGAAGATTACAAGATTGAATAAATGAAAGTTTTGCACTTCTGCATATTCTATTTTATTCCCAGTTTATATGAAATATTATATTAGTCAAGCAAATTCAATGAAATATTAATTTAGATTAATAAGGACTGCTCGAGATTAAAATCATGCAAAGGGTGGGTTTATTACGAATATTATGTTCGTGTGTGTTTCTTTTTAGAACTCATTTTTTAACTCGCTATATCTCTTGGCAGCATCAGTCATTCTTCGATGTGTTCCATAGTAGTCAACTAGTTCAGCCTCGTATTTCTCACGATTCGGTCCCCATTTTGCAGGATCCTTTGAAAGATCCGGATATTTAGTAAACAAATGTTCTAATGCCTTTCCAAAATCTGCTTTCACATATCCAGGTCTATTAACATGTTGATCAAGAACTACAGCTTTCCCAAAATTTGATTTTAAATAATCGTCGAGTGTATAGGATTCAAAGCCAATTGGTTTTATTGGTAACACTTGTTTATGTAAACGATCAATGAAATCAAGTACTTGCATTTCTTGAAATTCCTTATTATTCATTGCCTTAACCAATGCTTCTAATGGTTTTGAAGCAGCTACATTGTTTTTTGAACGAGTTGCTTCAATTTCTTTTTGAAAATCTTTTCGAATTGAGTTTTTCAATTCGTTACCAGTTAGTCCATTGTATGACATCGAATAGACTTGAGCATTGTTCGTAACTACCCAACCGTGTTTTTCGAAAAGTTCTTTATATTGTTCTGGATATTGCTCTTTAAATTTCCATACTTGCTTTGGAAATTCACCAGTACCTTTGCTACTGATTGTTTTTTGCATTGCACCAACTGACACTATTTCACTATCGTAGGATTGAACACTTTCTAATTTTCCTTCATTTTTACTCATTGCTCCTAGTATTATTTTATCATCAACAGTCGCTCTTTGTTGTAGAATTAAAGTATTCCAACCAGTATAATCGGCTAGCCCAGTATGACCTGAATAACTTGGACCATATTGAGCTCGTGTGCCACTTCCATATTTAACACGTTTAAACGATATGTCTGTATTCAGAAAAGGAAATGGACCTTTTAGAAAAAGCATTGAACGAGTAGAACCATAGTTGGATAATCCTATATAAGAAAGAGAAGAAATACTTGATTAAAGTAAAATGAAAAATTGATGTAATTTTTGAGAATCGGTTTCTTTTGACAAATAATACTTTTTACAACAAAAGATCTATCCTATCAAAGCTACTTTCAATATCAACTTGCTACTAATTGTACGTTAACTATTTATACAGTTCGAAAATGTCTAAGGCTAGTTAACACGACTAAGAACTATGGATAGAATCAGTTTTGATACAAATTAAGATTGTCAAGAAGATTCTTTTACAATGTCATGCTTTATCATTTAAAGTACTTATATTAGTAGTTTTGTTCTGTCAATATATTTGAAATTATTCTCAAAGATCTACTGCACATACAGTCATTAAAGAACTGATTGAATAATGAATTAATTAATGAACATATCGATTAAAAATTTCAATTACCATCGTAAAACCTCCATGGATGGAAAGTGTTGCCAAGATGATGATCATAGTTTAATAATGGATGCATCCTGATGCCACCACGTATAAGAATATGTTTTCCAGAGTTTCGCATAATACGCGAAACAATTGTTGGAATATAATAACAGGACGATCGATTTGTTGGATTATGATTTGTCATTATTCCTTTGCCGACTGATAATTGTGCAAATTCGGGTAGCTCATTCGTTGTATTGCCAACGTCATATCCTGACTGTGACATTGCGTTGTACAGACGTAATTCTTTTGGAGGAGACGTTTTCAGACGTACGGCAACACCTACATGAACAATGGTAATCATTTCATGATTTTTCATAAGTTTTCTGAAGTAAATATATGTTTTATTTTACTGACTTATTTAAAAAAAGAAACATTTCATTTTTCAGTGAAACCCGAATGCTATGTAGTAATTTCTAAAAACGAAAAGTCCTACAAAAGAGCAAATTTCAACTTCATATTTGAAATGATTCGATAGCTATTTAGGCGTATGAGATCCGATCAGAATTATTCATAATCTTTTTCATCGGCTCTTTTTCTATCTAAAACAAGATCAACTATAACCTGATACGATCTCGTTCAGAAGAGCATTTTCGGCGTCTGCACTAGCATTTCTAAGATAGGTATCGATAGCCGTGCTGCTGATTGCATGTACAGAAATATTGAATGCCGTTGAAATTGCTTCGGCAATCTTTTTGATCTGATTGTTTTGAAGTTTGGTCAACTGTTCACGTATATGAAGACGAGCAGTACCGAGATTTTGAATATTGTGCTTATTGGAAAGTTGAAATCCTTGTTCCAAGATCAGTCGATCTAATGCATTCTCAACACGTACATCTGTTACTAATGGCCATACTCCATTAAACACTTGCTTTCTCAAATTGCTGGTATTCAAATCTTTTGCAACTGACTGAAAAAATGAAAAAATCAATCATGTTTTGTATAAAAAAAAGAGAGAATTAAAGTCATTCCATAACACTTACATCGAGCGATGCTGGTGAAAGAATCTCTCGTAATTTACGATAATGATGTTGAAAAATCAAAGCAACTCCAATCAATTTGCTTAATTCCCCTAGACGCAAAAATTCAGGAAAGTAGTAGCCAAATTCATTATAGTTGTCCGTCAGTATTGTTGTGAAATGATCATGCCATGGAGAAGAGCCACCTAGGTATGTATCAATTAGACCGGTTACGTTGTTCTTTACTTGTCTGTAATGTAAATTAGAAACAAAACAGTGATTTTTCACACCAACTTTAATATAATACCTAATATAACTTTCATATTTCACCTGCATATTCGGCGGACCGAGAATATAAGTTGTAATATTATCTTGTTCTATTCGATTATATTTAATTGGACCCGACTGAATCCATACTCTAGTGGCAGAAGAGACTACATCATCCTTCAATTCGTCCTTTTTCAATAAGCGTTGATATAAATCACTCGATGGAGCTGATGAACTATTTTCATGAATAGGCCGGATATGAAAGGGAAACCGATCAGACATCTCCATTCGAACATCCATATTCTTTAACCATAGGTCTGCATGAAGGAGTGTTGAGAGAAAATCTGTGCCAGCAAGAGCATCATGGGGTATCCACGTAGTTTTTTGAAATGGATGCGGAATATCAGAATTGAGAGGAGGATCCAATGAGAAAGATGCACCTATTTTTATTAGAAAACAACCATAAAAAAATATCCAAAAGAAGGTATTTCATATCCATACTTGTAATGCCCCTTTTCATTACCAATTCTACATCATCCGAATTAAACAAAGCAGGTTTATCTTTTGCTTCCATCAAATTGAACCAGAAAGATCCATTCTCATGAAACGAAATTCCTCCAACAGTAGAATATACTTTTCCGTTCTTTTAAAAGTATTAATGATATTTTCAAATTTCTTAGAAAATAGATCCTTGAAGAGATTACTTACTCTAGGTACTGGCACTTTCAGAGGCAAGCCAGCCAATCGAAAACCATTCTTGTCATGTGGTATCCATTTCCATTGAAGAAGACGTTCAACGTCAGCCATTTCCCAGCCATAAGTTTTCAATAAATGATGTCGTACGCGAGTTTGTATTTTCTCAAAATTAGTATCATTTCCTTCCTTGTACCGATCAAAAGCACGACGGTAATAGTTCAGAGCTGCAATGTCATTTGGATGAATCAAATTCGAATTCTCTGCCTCAACGCCAAAGTTCAGACCATTAATGTAGAACCAAATTCGACTCTAGACGAGAAAGAGAATTAAGTGATTCTTATCATCTATGTAATGATGTTTTCTTGTCAATGATTCTGAAAAATTAAAGATTCAGTCTATTGTTTGGTATTTGAACATAGCTTCCGTTTTTATTTCTATGTCGTATATATAAGTTACTTCTTTTTGAACTCATATGTGGTTTTGCCTTAAAATTTTTGAATGCGTTTTGTTTAATAGTGTCAAACTTTAGAAAATTTCCAAGGGCAGTCCCAGTGACACTGACATATGTATGCATTATCTAGCCTGATTGAAATAATGTATCAGACTACACTCTATACACCAATCGAAAATTGAAAATTTTATTTATTTTTGCACTTTTTACTAGAGGCACTATTTTTAAAAGGTGGTCTATTGTTGTTCGTTTTTTATTATTTCGTTTGTTATGCCTCTAATACTTGAAAACCCATTTTTGTATTTTGTTTGGTATTAATGCATAAAGTAAATATTAATGCAGCTAGTTCAATTATTTTCTGTGACGATACATGTGATAGATTTCATTGGAATTGATATAATTGGTGTTGAGAAAATATGTTCAAGGTATCATTAGAATTATCATGTTCTTAATCACTTATTATAGACAATTCAAACAACGTCATTCTCCCTTACCAAGAATCTATGATTTTAGTCATATAGCTTTGTTACCTTATTGCTTGGTGTAAGAGAAACATTGTTATCAATATCGAAGTCAGTTTCATCGATAAGAGAATGTAGAGTTGTAGTTTCTAGAAAGCATAATAAGAAAGTTTTTCAGTTGATTTGTTCAAAAAAATATTTTATCAAAACTATAAATGCGAACAAAATAACTTTAAGCTGCGTCGCATTGTACATATCTATACATGAATTATGTATGAATGTAATTGTCGTATCATTTATAAAGAGCGTTTCATATACATGTTAAAGTACAAGATCCAATATTTACCTTGAAATTGGTTCATCTCTAAAGCGGTAGTACAAATATTTGTACACTCATCAGAAGAATCGTCTGCTTTATCGCGAGAAGTTTCATGTGACTCTTGAGAACATTCACATAAATACGCATCTTTGGTATTGCCTGTGGTTGTTAGCTCAACCACTGGCACTTGTTCACCGGATTCAGTTGACAAACAGTCTGTACCAACACAATCATTATTATTTGGACTTTCTGTCGAAGATGGTGGTAATGTATAGGATTGAGTTGACACCAACAGAAAAATAAGAATAATACCAATGCAAATCGAATTCATGCAAAATCGTATAAATAAATATTTTTTTTATCTAAAATAAAAATATAGAGATAAAGGAGAAATATAAGCATCCTTACGTCAAATATTCAAGAATATTGGTAGTGAAATCGTTTCTCTGTGCAGTCATACAATTAAAGCAGTTCTTCATATATATCATTAGCTCTATCCGAGAATAGATAACTATGTAAATATTAGGGATGTGCAGTGTCGGTGACAATACTGAAAAACCGATATAAGTGACACTGACTCAGTGCACCACTGACGTACCGAATACACCGACATCGGTGAAAGGCGGCTTCAGTGCCTACTGAAGCACTGAATGGCAGTGTACACTGAAAATCAGTGCACCGATCTCACCGACTTCGGTGAACATTCAAGCACTGGTACACCGACAACTTCTAAATGATTAGAATTATTACACAGATTATTGCGACATCTCCGAAAGGCAATATTTGGACTTCGAAAAGATTTTTCATTGAAGAAGATTGCAATATTTCAATAATTTTTTTTATTGTTTTTGGAGTTAATTACAAGGATTACCAAAACTATAGACCCTCCTAACAGATTGAACGAAAAAAGTTTATTTTATTTTCAAACTCAATTATGCTAATATGGTTGTTGGATAGATAAACACTAGTTGACAACCTCTATCTGAAATGCTGAATAGGGTTCATCGATCTCTTGTTACTGGTACAAAAACTTGGACAAGAATAAAAAATCACTGTAACATAATTCTAAACTCCCTTATGAGAAACAATCTTTATTTAATTCAACAAGATGTTGAATCTTTTTTCGAGGATTCGGATCAAATGCTGAGTACATCTTAACGTACTAAATCCATTTTAATTATGATTGAAGTTACTTAATCCCAAAAGCTAGGAGCTATGGCGCCTTTTTTATCGGCCGCTACTGTAAACTCGTTAGTACACTAATAAATCTGTATAATAATTCTAATCATTTAGAAATTGTAGGTGTACCATTAGGAATGCAACGGTGGTACGGGGCACGGTCAGATCGGTGAAAAGGTGGCATGGGCCCCGATCGGACCGGTGAAACAGTGGACCGGGGCCCAGTCCACCGGTGAAAGCCGGAAAGACTACGAAACACCTACGGTGAAGGTCCGTTTTTTCTAAGATTCACAGATATCTCTATCAGTGTGATCTGGTAGTGCCATTGCACCGGCCTTCACTGTAGATGTTTCGTAGTCTTTCCGGCTTTCACCGGTGGATCGGGCCCCGATCCACCGGTCCCCATGGGGCCCGTACCACCAGTGCACCGTTCCGACCGGGCCCCGTACCAGTACTTGAATATTCGCCGAAGTCGGGGTGGGGCGAGGCGGGGAGTGAAAAATCCACCCCGTTTCGGTCTCTGACCGGTGCTCTGATCTTCAGTGTACACTGCCACTCAGTGCTTCAGTAAGCACTGAAGCGGTTCGTCACGAATGTCTGTATTCGCTGCGCCAATGGTGCACTGAGTGGGTGTTCAGTATACTGAAACTGCACATCCCTAGTAAATATGCATAGTTTAGTAGAACTTTAAATAAAACAGAAACTGTTCTCATCAGTTTCTCTACCATAGTGCTCGCCAAAACACTTGAAAGTGACAATGTTTTCGCCTCCTAGTTTGCACTAATGCATCTTAAAAGAACTAAAAAAAGCTAAGCAAAACAATATTGTTCTATACTATTCGTTAACATTATTTCGGATGCATTAGAAACAGAGATTATACTACACTACTTATCAAAGATACAATAATTGTCTGAATAGCACACAAGTAACAACTAGATGTAACTTGTGATACTATCTAAATTGAAAGAATCGGCTCCTTATATGGTAGTTTGCTTTGATTTAGACTGTCACTTGATGCACATCATAACTGAATTACAAAAGTAAATCCTATTGTTTCAATAAAATATTTATCTTTGATATTCGATTTGAAAGATGTGCAAATGGTCCGTCTTACCTTATTTAACCGAATATCTTCAATTGGAATAATTCATTGAGTCGATGAATGCTTTTATGCGAGAAAGATTGCGAGGTGTGGCATTTCTCTTTGCATGCATTTTGGACTTGCTTTTTGTTCCCCCTGTATTGAATACAAAACTAAATCTTGATCGTTGAATTAAGCTCTAAATTTTTATCAGTTTGGAGATTTTCAGCTATAATAATCTAGCTTTTTATAATCATACAATAAGCAGTATGTCATTCGAATTTTGGTGCTTCATTCTAAGTGCGACACATCTTAATTCAGATATTTGATGCAGGTTTGCTGTTATTGCATCGTGTTTGTATGAGTGTCCATGATATCTGAATTAGTAAACTAAACTTCGATAATAGTTCCATAGAGTTTCTGCCTATTGGTTCTTGACTTGACTAGCTAAGAAATACTTATAAATGCTTCGCGTCATTTTTACCATATATATGAGAGATCGTTTGAGTAATTTAGCACTAAATGACTATTGCTTGAACAACTGTCAGACCTCATATTACAAGTCCATAAAAACATCTTTAAAAAGTGAATATAACAAGATTTGATATTGACCGAGTACGTGTTTCTTTAAAACAGAAGTATGTTTTCATCTATATTTATCTAAAGAAAAGATTTTCAATATATAAAAGCGATGTGAGATAGATAAAATACTAACTAAACTGAGATTATTTCGTAAACCCGGTAGGCGAAAAAAACATAATTTGAGAATTATAAGATAAAATCTAAATGAAAAACTAAGAAATATTTTGGATTTTTGGCGAACCGCTCATCGCCATCTTCAGTATTAGATAAATCTAATATTCGTTATTATTTTCTTCTATATGCTATAATATGTTGAATGTCGATTATAAGAAGCAGAGTAAAAAACATAATGCTTAAACTTACCTCTGTTAACAATGTTACAGTAAATGTATGTATGTCTACTGCATGCAAGTGATATTTATACATGCCACAGCTTCATGTTGAATTGGATTTGTCCAGCTTCTGAGACAGAAATGGAATGTAAATATTTTGGTAAATGCATTATGAGATGGGGAAATCCCATCCAAACAGACAACTAGCGATTCATATAAACATTCTTTGCTAGAGAAGAATGTAAGTATGTTTTTTTTCATACAAAACACTCTTATCTATTTCGTTGACAGAAGAGAAGATCATTAGAAAGATACACGTAGAAAATAATATTATCGTTGTATTGCAACACAAGCAACTATTAGGAAAATATTCTTATTATGGCATGAGTTTAAGAGCGATCAAATATTACAGAAAGACTGAACTAATGGAAATCACTGGCTTGTACTAAATATTTAAGAAATGATGAAACAAGACATCTTGATAGACCATCAAAAGATAAAAATATATTATTGATTGAATAAATTTCTTTTATTTGTAGTTATATTATTTCAATGTTTAAAAAACAACTGAACAAAAAAAATGACATAATCAGTTCTTTTTTCAAATTAATTACTGAACTAAATATATTTTTTCTACTGATCAAGAAATACTAAATAATCAATTTTAAATAAATGTGCCATTTTAAAATATTCCGTTTTCTGAAACGCAAGAAGTTTTGGTGCTTGTAATCCCTTCACTACCAAATACAAAAATGGGAAAATCCCAGCTGTATAATATGAAAATAACGACTCAATCAACACTTCATGAAACAGATATATAAGTATGCGCAGCTAACTGTCCATAATCTCTCCGACTGGCATAAGTTAATTTTTTAACATTGTTAATGGAGTGCTGATAGGTCATAATCATAAGAAAAATACTAGCAAACATTATTTGCCAGTATCATCATTGATTTCAATAAAGAAGTGTTCTATAAAAATTATTTCAAATTCAAACATTTGATGTAATTCAATTTTAGGAGGTATTATATTAGTCTGCACCAGAGAGCGTCATTTAATCATTTTTTTCTACCCTGTACTGTCAGGGCAGGGCAAAATGTACATGCTGTATCTACTGCAATATCGCATAATATGAATTACAAGTAACGCTTATCGAAGGTCGATTCGCTTGACCCTAGACTGAGTTACTCCATGTGAATATGTCATTGTGTTTTGAGATGAATATACCATAAACAGATGATTAGGTCATTAATGAAAATAACATTTATGTAGAAATGGACTCTGTGATTCAGCTTCCAAGCTTGTTCTGAAAGCTCTTCAGAGATCTTATGGTATAGAGTTCTTACTTTCCTAGATGAATAAAATGTTTTAAATTTAAGTAAGCTTGTTGTATATTTGTGTACGAAACATTATAGGCAATGATGCTTTTGTTTTTTTTCAGTGAGCATATAAGAAAATTTCGATTGCATAATAGTATCTGTTGTTCTCAAAATCATTTTTAAATACTGAGATTACATCTATGATTTTCAACTTTCAATAACTATTTATTGTAGCTTATGAGATATTTTTTCTATGTTTATAAGCCAAAAGTAATATGGTATTAATACAAACATTATTTATTTCATTTGATTTGCACTGAAATCGGTTAACATTTTTTAGAAACTTAAATTTTAGCGTCTCAAATGATATTTTTTTAATTGGACAATATTTTCTTGTGTTAAACCAGCAATTAGCTAGGTAAAAAAAATTCGAATGAATCAAATAGTAGTTTTTGTGATATATTGTTTAAGGCATGCAAGTCAATTTATGGTTCGTGTGCAGTCAAGGTTTTTTTAATTTTCATGTTCAAAAAGAGAATCAATGGAACACAGTCTATCTTTTCAATAGACTATAAAATAAATAAGTGTTGGTGATTAATTGAAATATAGCTGCTGGTACTAATACATATGAATGGCTTAATTGTTTTGAAGAATATTACTTGGTTTGCTTTTGGTTATTTGAACGATTCATCGAAATTTTTACTGATAGACAGACAGGACGATATTATGAAGATATATCTGTTGTCAATTATTGATAAAAAGAAATTGAGTTTAAGGATAATATGTATATATGAATATAGTCAATGATGACTGAAGAAAAATGATAATTTTTTTTTCAATAAAACTAAAAGCAACAGCCAAGTCTGTCTACTGAAACTAAAATGTTTGATTGATATAAATGTTTTA
>CAJNOP010003791.1:0-12005 GCA_905250075.1 Rotaria sp. Silwood1 | reverse complement strand
CTTAGTGGCATTCAAAAAAACAATTCACACAACAACATTTAGGTCAGCCCAATTTCAGGTTCGAGGATTTGACATGTATTAGCTACTGGAAAATTACATCGAAAGTCCTGAAAGTCGAAAAAAAAGAAAATTCCGTTTTTGATTGATGCATTCTGTGACTAATAGGAAGCCAGGTGAAAAGGCTAATGCCAAATTCGCGTTCCTCACCCCTGATAACCTATAGCGATGTTTCGTGAAAACGCCCAAAAACCTATAAATAGAAAAATCTCGTCTCTGATTGCTCGACTTTCTGCCCAATGAAAGCCCGGATGAAAAACCTGCCCTCAGATTCAACTTTCTCGTCCCAAATAACCTATAGTAAACTTTCATCAAAACGCCCAAAAAACGAAAAATAAAAAGCTCCTTTCTGATTGGTCCATTTTGTGACCAACAAAAGCCTCGATAAAAAATCCGACCTCAGATTTGAGTTCCTCGCCTCAATGAATTCTAAATCATTCGTCGACAGCATCTTTTGTCGACAGACATTTCGTCGACAATTTTTCGTTGACATACATTTTGTCGACAGGCATTTCGTCGACAGCTACTTCATCGACAGTACAGTTTGTCGAAGACATTTCGTCGACGACTTTTTGTCGATATATTTTGTTGACCATCAATTTAATCTATTGTCGCATCCAACAATGTCTTGAAACTCTTGCAGATCGATTCAAGAAGAAAGAGATTGATCTCATCGAATACCTTGAAGGTTTATCATTGTTGGTCGCAAAGAAGAAATGATTCAGTATTAAAGTAGAAAAAAAAATTTTCTGTTTCTTTGTCATTTGTCATCTTCTTATGGCAAATTTTTCTGGTTGTACTTCGTAAATTTGTTCTATATTGATCAATATACTATTTGTTATTTTCTGTTGTATCTCTTTGATTAAATAAAAAAAAGAGATAGGTTGGTACTTTTTAATATTAATATTTTATCACAAATATTTGTCGACGAAATTATTGGTCGACAAAATAATTTCGACGAAATGTCTGTCGACAAAAGAATCTGTCGACAAAAAATTGTCGAAAAAATCTTGTCGACGAAATTTTGTCGACGAAAATGCCTGTCGACGAATGATATAATTACCGCCTCAATAAGCTATAGCAAATTCCCATCAACACGCTCAACAAGCCGAAAAATAAAAAGCTCATTTCTGATTGGTCGGTTTCTCGACCAATGAAAGCTCACATAAAAACTCCAACATCGGATTCGAATTCTTCGCTCCCGATACCTTATAGAAAAGTTTCATCAGAATGGCCAAAAACCCGAAGAATAGAAAAGCTTATTTCTGATTCATGGGTTTGCCGACCAATAAAAGTTTAGATAAAAAATCTGACCTCAGATTCGAATTCTTCGCCCCCGATATCCTATAGAAAAGTGTCATCAGAATGCCCAAAAAGCGAAAAAAAGAAAAGCTCGTTTCTCATTGGTTGGTTTTTCAACCAATGAAAGCTCAGGTAAAAAATCCGACCTTTGATTCGAATTCCTTACCTCCGATAACCTATAGAAAAGTGTCATCGGTATGGCGAAAAACCTTAAAATAGAAAAGCTCGTTTCTGATTGGCTTGGACAGACAGACAAACTTTAAGCATTTTTAACCACCGTATAACCCTTTCTTTCAGAAAAGGGAATAACTGCCTTGTATTCTCCATATTCATTATTTTTTTAGAAGCAGAAAATAGAATAAGATCAAACAAATAAAAACATTCAAGGGAAGGAGAAGAGAGAATGTGATAACTGAACATCTCCTTTCCTATAGAGGCTAGAGAGAATGATAGTAAGAGAGAGATAAAAGCGAAGACACCGCTCTTTGCAACAGATTACACGATATATGGCCATTTTTATACATGTTCGTGGCCAACAAGCGAATGTTGAATATACCTCATTCCGATTACTAATTTAGTAGTTTATTCAATTGTCAAACAAAATGCGGGTGACACTACAACTTCTGTTTCACTATTTTGATCGATTTTTTACAGTCTTCGATGCTCGGATTTGTTGGTGAAAGCGACTTTTGCCAGATTTGAAGTGCCTTCTCATAGCACGTAAGTGCTGCTGCGTATTCACCCATACTCCTGTAGATCCAGCCGATGTTGTTGTAGGAGCTAGCCAAGTCGGGATGATTTTGAGGAAGAGTTTTTATGTCAATTGCGAGTGCTTTTTCATGAAACTCAAGTGCTTTCGAGTACTCGTTCATGTTGCCGTAAACCAAGCCGATGTTGTTGTAGGACTGCGCGAAGTCAGGATGATTTTCAGGGAGAATTTTCTCTCGAATGATGAGTGCTTTTTCGTAAAATTCAAGTGCTCTCGAGTACTCACCTATGTTATCATAAACGAAGCCGATGTTGTTGTAGGAAGTAGCCAAATTCGGATGATTCGAAGGGAGAGTTTTTTCGAAAATAATGCGTGTTTTCTCGTAAAACTCAAGTGCTTTCGAATACTCGCCCATGGTGATATACACCGCAGCGATGTTGTTGTGGGACTGCGCAAAATCAGGATGATCCGGAGGGAGAGTTTTCTGTCTAATGGCGAGTGCTTCTTTAAGGAACTCAAGTGCTTTCGAGTACTGGCCCATGCTGTAATACACTCCGCCGATGTTGTTGTAAATAGTCGCCAACGAAGAATGATTCGGAGGGAGGGTTCTTTTGTAGATAACACTTGCTTTTTCGTGAAATTCAAGTGCTTTCGAGTACTCGCCCATGTTTTTATACACCGCACCAATGTTATTGTAGGTAGTAGCTAGCAAGGAATGATTCGGAGAGAGAGTTCTTTCGTAGATAGCGCGTGCTTTATCGTGAAACTCAAGTGCTTTCGAGTACTCGCCCATGTTGCCATAAACCAAGCCAATATTATTGTAGGATTGCGCGAAGTCTGGATGATGTTCACAGAGAGTTTTCTCCCTAATAGCGAGCGCTTTTCCATAAAATTCAAGTGCATTCGAATACTCACCCATTTTTTCATACACCGTACCAATGTGGTTGTAAGTAGTAGCTATCAAGGGATGATTCGGAAGCAGAGTTCTTTCGCAGATGGTGCATGCTTTTTCGTGAAACTGAAGCGCTTTCGAATAATCGCCCATGATGATATACACTCCGCCGATATTGTTGTAGGAAATAGCCAAGTCGGGATGACTTTGAGACAGAGCTCTTTCGTAGATGGCGCGTGCTTTTTCGTAAAATTCAAGGGCTTTCGAATACTCACCCATGGTGATATACACTCTACCAATGTTGTTGTAGGAAGTTGCCAAATCGGGATGATTAGGATCGAGAGTTTTTTCGTAGATAGCGCATGCTTTGTCGTGAAACTTAAGTGCTTCCGAATACTCGCCCATGGTGGCATATACTCCGCCAATGTTGTTGTATGTATTAGCTATCAAGAAATGATTCGTAGGAAGAGTTCTTTCGTAGATGGCACGTGCCTTTTCGTGGAATGCAAGTGCTTTCGAGTACTCGCCCATGCTTTTATACACCACACCAATATTGTTATAGGTAGTAGCTATCGAGGGATGATTTTCAGGGAGAGTTTTCTCCCTAATGGCAACTGCTTTTTCGTGAAATTCAAGTGCATTCAAGTACTCGCCCATGTTTTCACACACCGCACCAATATTGTTGTAGGTAGTAGCTATCAAGGGATGATTTGGAGGGAGAGTTCTTTCGTATAAGGCGCGTGCTTTTTCGTGAAACTCAAGTGCTTTCGAGTACTCACCCATGTTTTCATACACCAAACCGATGTTACTGTTGGAAGTAGCTATTTCTGAAAGATCCGGATGTTTCATCTTTTCTTCAATACTGATACTCTGTTCGTAGAACCGAATGGCTTGGTTATATTCGCCTTGTTGATGTTTCACCCAACCCAGTTGATGTAAACAGTTGGCTCTATTGCTATCATCCGTCAGCTGATCGAGCAGCACATTGTACACTTGTTCGGCCTTCTTGTGATCACCCATATGTATGAGAAGTGTTCCTAGTCGTCCCCATCCCTTACCGGCGATTTCCTTTTGCATATGTTTGGTGAGCAAACTTAAGAGTGGATCATCATCAGCTGTGACAATGAGATGAACGTGCCAGATCAGTTTGTTCACTCGTTTAATTTCTCCAATACGAAACACAGTGTGCATAGAGAAGAGAATTTCTTGCTCTGTTTGGTAGTAGCTGACTCCTTCGACGAGAGCAAAGGGAGTCGTAGAGACTTTCGGATCGATCTCCATTTCAAAGAGAATTCCTTCCGAATCGGAACGATTTCCGTTGCTCTCTGCAAAAGCAGTAGAGACCTCTCGATCTGTACTTGTGGACAAAAAGTTGTTGAAAGATATGAGTCCTCCTCTTGACTGCATCAGCTTTTCGAAATCTAGTTTCGATAAGGCCTGACCTCTGTAAACTGTGAATTTTTGTTGGAAGATAACCGATTGTTCATCGTGCAGTTTATTGATTTGGTGATGAAGGTGGCGAATGAAGAAGCCTAACTTAAGAATAGTATCCGTTTCTAGAGTTCTCAGACCCCGATTTAGCATTTCATAGACGAATGTTTCTTTAGTGTACCAGTGGATTGCCGTTTCAGAATGAAATTCGTGTTCAAATTCGTTGATTTTCTCTAATTGTGTTAGGTTGCCGGCGTACTGTTCACGCCAATAGACTACGATTTCTTGAATGCACTTTGCATCATACTGGTCAATTTCCAAGAAAATTTCTTTGAACAACTGCGTATACATGAAGGATGGATCGAGCTGGTCAAGATTCTGATTGAGTGATGATGATGCTACATTGGCTGGAACAAAACTAATCGGAATAGAATTCTGTTCACATTGACGCACAGCCGATTGTAGTGCGGCATAAATAGAATCAATCTGTTTGTAAATACCCTTCACTTTTGGCAAGCTTTCCATCCATTCTTTATGATACGCCATGTTTTCACCAAGCACGAAGATGGCAGCAATTTGGCGCATATCGTAAATGAGAGGTAGTATGTATAATGCGAAGTCACTGGAGATAATCATGAACACACTTTCATCTCTCACTTCAGTGAGATAATCGACACATCGGTCAGCATCGGTGAATATCTCAATGGTATTCACGACACCTCGTAAATGAGTAATCGAAAGTTGAATTTCTTCGTCTGTTTCATCGACGATGCTATTGTTGAGCCAGAAAAGTGCAAAATTCTGCATCATACGTCGTCTCTTTCTGGTTTCTGCCGATGATGCATCATTCACATATATCATGATGAATACTTTTTAAATACTATTCAAGTCTAAAGCACACACAACGGAAATTAAGATCTAAATAGGTGAACTGGATCGAAAATATTAGGGATATTAGATTTTTGACAATACACATATGACTATGGCGATGTATTAGTAGCAGAGGTGGAACCGATAGGGAAACCTTGAATCGGCCCAGTCGATTCAAAAATTCAACAGATCTCGTCCGACCAGTTGGAGTTACACCTCCAACTGGTGAATTTCCGGTGAAAACTGGAAAACTTTGCCAATTTTTCGAAACAGCCTCCTGAAAAGTGCTCCCAAACATCCCATGGTCTGCGGATGCAAGCCAGAGACATTTACTATCGACGAGTCTTTATCGTTCATGATGGACTTCAGAAGTGGATGAACGGAAGCAAACACAGATGAACACTAAATTTTAGGAGATTTTGGAAAAAAAGAGATAGCGTAAAACTTTCCCGTAACAAAGCTGCGTTGCACAATTGTGTAAAAATCTTGTTCCAAGTCCATTATCAAGAAAAGAACACTTCATCAATTATTACTAACACTTATCAGGCAATACAAGCAAGGCGCCGGCAACTCGCACTTTCAGTAAAGTTTTTTCCCTCTTTTTTGTATAAGGTTCGATAGAACGTGAGCAGCTGATTAAGAGAAATTGGTTCCTAGTTGTTGGAAACGTTTTTACCGGTCGACAAATTCAAAAACTTATAGAGGACCGATTTTTTCAAAAACCACATGATTTTCGATAATATGTGACATCGTCTGTTTTGCTCTTTTGTTCAGCTTATGAGGTTATCCTTTCCGGATTCACCGTTGAAAATTGGCACGAGGTTAAATCGACTTTGACTCAAAAAGCCTTTGATGGTGGCATCGCGAGCTGCGCCCATTGGAAGGCGTATAGATGTAGGATATCTTGGACCTGGATTCGAGTATTCCGCAACGGGATTCGCCTGTAGGCTATACCAACCGGTGAAAAGGCTATACCAAGATAGATCTCGACGAGATCTATCGATTCCACTATTTACTTTTTTTCCAAGTCCCTCGCTTCATGGAAAAAAATTCAAAATACTGACAAAAAAATAAGCAAAAAAAAGCATTTTCCGTATAGTGCACCGGGATTCGCCTATAGGCTATACCAAAACGGGAAAATGGTATATCAAGATAGAACTCGACGAGCTCTATCGAATAGACACCTTTTCGGCTCGATTTGATGCTCGGATCTCCTCCGAAAGGACAAATCCTGGCTTGATTCCAGATTGTCGGCGATATTTCGCAACTGGATTCGCCTATAGGTTATACCAAGGGTGTGGGTGTGGGTGTGGGTGTGGGTAGGTGTGGGTGTGGGTGTGAGTGAGTGTGGGTGGATGGGGGTGGGTGGATGTGACTGTACCTCAAGAAAAAATTAACGTACCCACACCCACACTCACCTCCCCCCCCCCTCCCCACTCACATGGCCGACCCTGAGCGGAGACCTGGTGATTTTTAATTATTTAACTGTTTATTTGATACACTTATTACATTTTATTTCAAAAAATAAACCTTTTATGCAATTTCAAACTCAAGTCTAATTTTTCACATGTCTCCTAAACTATTGATCTGGAACCTTTGGGAATACTTTTAATGAACTTTCCAGGGTCTAACTAGTCGAATTAAGTCAATAGATGGGGGGGGGGGGGGGGGTCGATAAGTCTATTTGCCCCAATCTTGGTTGACAGGTAAATAGAGGTGAAATTAGTATTTGAATTATAACTCCATCCTATTTCAGTCGAAAGAGCTCGGATTGATACTGACGATCAGTTTGTCCAGCTCTATCTCTGGCAAAAATTTGGGTGGAAAATTATCGAAGCCATGGAGAAATATCACAAATCTCGAGATTTTCGACCAGTAATAAGTATAGTTGTGTGATATGTTATATCAAACCAACATCGAATAACTGGTTAGAAATCAAGTTTTAGACTTTTTAAGCTGTTTACTCATACTATCTGATAAAGCCGATTCGTTTCCACTTCCTATAAACAAAACTCTTTTTAACATCATTTTTGACTAAACATTTCACACTTACCTTTTTTGAATAACTTCATTTGACATTATAATTTCAAATATGATTAATCTACAACGTAAAAGCAAACTATGACTTGGTAGTTGTTATTATTTTATACAATATTTGCAAACCACAATACATATTGTCTTCATACGAAGAAGAAAATATTTAAGTTCTCTATAGCAGAAAAAAAGGTAAAAGAGTGTCACATGTTAAATCTTCAGGGGAAGATATTAAACAAAACATCCATCTTCTGAAAGTTATCCCTCATCGAACATCAAATAAATTCGCTAACAAAAATTGAGCTCCCTTATATCTAATTATAAATGACATTATTTATAAGCATCTACAAATGTCAATATGATAAATGTTTTATTTTTCAATACTATATTTAACCTTAAGAAGTCTACATAAACAAAACCCAAAATGTTCATTCTTATGTCCGACGACAACCGTCGAATATGTAATATTTATTCAGGTTATTCTCCTATACCTTCAAGTTTTAGTATGCAGTTGTTCAAGTTAATTGAAAGCTATTGAAGTAATTCAATAACAATCATATAATGTAGGGGAGCCAGCCCTTTATCGTTACATATAGAAGCTTATTCAATATAATTTTTTATTTTAATAAGTTGTTTGATATGAATATCCATGTTTTGAAAATAATAGATAGATGAAGAAAGTCTCAGTTTCTGACAACGAATTCACGTCTTACCTTACTCCTTGTGAAAGAAAAAATTGAATAAATATTAAATCAAAACAATTGAATTGCAGGAAAAACATACTCTGATTTTGAATCGCTATACTTTTATAGGCATCAAGTAGTCGTGTAGCTTTTTGTTATCGAATGATTTTTACACTGTTAACTGTCATACCTTTATATCTATATTACGGCTACGTCTACCTGTCGTCAATATGTCTTTAACTCTCTCAATCTGCAGTGAATAAGGACAGACGTAACACAAAACGTCTAGGCAAAATGCTTTTTCTTTTCGTTCTTTGTGTAACAACGTCAATAGTACATGTCGAATGCGTTTATTTTTCACAAAATATATTTACCTTGATAATTGAAGAAAGTGAAAGGTATCAGAGATTGTTTTTCACATACAAAGCTCTTGAAGAAGGAAGGTAAACAATATTCCTAGTCAAGCAAGAAATAATGATTTAATGTCCTTAATCAAAATTATATATGACAGATGAAGTTCATTGATTTGTAAAAAAAACATAAATTGATAAAACAGGATACTCATAACAAAATCAGGAGACCTTCGTGCATGTTACCATTTAACTTTAAATTGAGGGTTTTTCGGCTTGTCCACGTAACGCGACACTTCGCTGATCAAGTTTTGAAAAAAGTTTTTTTGAGTTGGACAGATCTCAGTGGGGTGCTAGATACAGTTTTTTACGCTGATTACGAATTTGGTATTAATTTTGTATAAAAATCAGATTTTGATATCGAAAACTGGATTTTAAAGTTTTCAAAAACCGTATTTTGGATTTTTTAACCAACAAATTTTTTCAACAAAGGTCAAGAGACATACCATTCGATGCAGAATTAAATTTTCTACAAAATGGTCTATTTAGTTTTGACTTTGGCAGCTTAGAACAAATTGGAGACTTCGATACAATTCCCAACTTCCTGCTCAGTTTATGAGCTGTCAGATCGATGTATCAATCTCGTTTTTGCACAGAGGATTGTCTACATAGAAAACAGTAACACTTGTAAAAATCAAGTCACTCTGGGTACATTAAGTGCCTCAAAATTGGTCAACAAAAAACTGTGTAACAGCGTTACGTTTGTTTTTTGCATTTTTTATCTGAGCAAAAATGTTTTAGAGAAAATCTTTTTTACTGCCTGAAAGCCTATTCAATGCTCTACAAAAATGACTCTCGGAGAATTACATTTGAAGAAATGGTTTCGCAAGAATTTAGAGTTTTCTTGGCGGCACTGAAGAAAAAGGGTCCTTTTATGTAACAGCGTTACGCCATGATAAAACCTTTCTAGATGCCTAAGACTTCAGTCAAAAAAGGCCATTTTTATACGATAAATAAAGTTCGATAAGCTGCATCGAATGACGTTTGAACGAACTTCCTAGCTCTTAAACTTTTCGAGATAGTTGAAGAAGAGTGTGTCAAAAACGTAACAGCGTTACGTTTGGACAAGCCGTTTTATTCTTCTGTCTTATTTGCTTTCATTTAAATGTGTCTCACTCTTTTCATTTTCTTACATGACTGAAGAAAACAGTTTGAAATAGTAGAGAAAAAAAAGAAATTAACTATCAATATTCATTTTTACGATCTCTCGTGTTACTAATTTTTCGTTTTTTGTCATGAATAAACTTGATTTTTCTGTTATTTTATATTCAGATATGACCATGTCTCGGTAATATCAAAATATAGAATAATTGGTTAAGTGTGAATATGGCTGAAGGTGAGACCGACATTCGTACCCTTGAACAATGTTTGTTAATGTATCCCATTGAATTATATTATACTAGATTTCAATCATAATTATTGATCAAGAATGATATTAATCAATTATTAGAGACTGTTCACAAATGGTCTCAATAGTGGGTGTGGGTTTTGGAATGATTATTTGCACCTACAATCACATCGACATCCTTGATTCTTTCCATGAATTTTTTATTAGTTCATCAGACAGTTTACGTTTCAATAAAAACCTGATGAAAAATGATACGATGGGCATGTAAATGTGGTAGACACAAAGACTTCTATCTAGTCCAAAAGTCACTATGACGAAATTGATGTTATTCCAAAAAGTTTCTTTCTTTTTTCCTAAAAGAATCGACTTTAGTATCTGATGTAACACTGTAAAATTTCGAGACATGTATCTGATTTACGAAACACATGCATAATATTAGTTAAATTCAAAAAGCATTTTAACAATGTAAGCGACTAGCTTGTCGTAGATTTTAATGAAGCAGATATTCGACGAATAACCTAGATATCTGATCGATTACATGCACTAAAACGACAATAGGTTATAATAAAAGTAAGAGGTATTCATTGTGACTTATTAAACATAGACAAATAAACTGAGAATGTAGTAATTATTGATTCACAATCAATTCGAAAATAGAAATTAATTAATAAAATATAGTTTATTTAAATGCATGCATTGATAGGATGATCTATCTATTCTTGATACTGCTGTGATTGATTCTGTACCATTGTCTTGAACATTTACTCAATTAACGATAGAAAAAAAAATGAAACAAAGACTTTTTCATCCTGATAATTCTATCGATGACATTTGCACTAAAAGATATTGAATGTGATGCATTAAAAATATAATAATTATAATCTTTAATGCATATTTTAATGTATCTTTTAACAAAGTAATGAAATAAAAATGTGAGAAACAAAGATCAAATGATTGACTGTGCATAAATGTCGAATGAGTAAAATACATTTAGTGTTCAAGAAAAAACAAATAAAAAAATGCTTACTAAACGTAGTATAGTGTTGATGACTAAACAGATTGATCAGATCATTTCGTAGAAAAAATGAAGAAATTTATTCAAATTGATAATTAATTTTGTTCGAATAGTTCCAATGTAAGTACAAATGTAGATGATATGTTTTGGATGTGGTTGCGGATACCACGAAGAAGAACACTCCCATACTCCACACCCACATCTTTCTTTCTCAAAGAAGGAGAAAACATGAATTTTAAGCCAAAAATGATCTTTCATGAATAGTTTGGTATAGGAAATCCCATGTGGCCAAATTTTGTCGATTATTAAAAATATATGATTTTGTAGCTTTTAAAAAGCTTTATCGATTGGTCAATATTAGAAAAAGTGTTCATATCAATTAGGAAGACAAAATTGTCTTGCAAAGATAAAAGGCAACGAATTGACCATAACAAAATTGAAGTTTTTGGTTGTATCAATGAATTATGGATTTTTTTTCTTTATGTAAAATGATCTATTCAATTGATTCTTTTCTTCTTCTCCATTGTTTACTAGTAATGTGATTAAGTATATGTCAATAGTATAACTTGAACTTAAATATTGAAATCCAATATTATTAGAATCATATCACTAAATCTATGTATTTTTCAATGTTTTTTTAGTTACTAAATAAGAATTTCAGATACAATTATATTAGTGCTTTGATAAAATCCAAATGAGTTGAAGATGAACAACGATATGAAGATTAGAAAACATACAGACACAGAAGTATTTTTATAATCTTTATTCAAATATATTCTTTTATACTTTTTTTTATCGTCGAGAGACATGTCTAATTAAAATTAAATAATTATTAAGCAGAACTTTTAATTAAACTATGAATTGGTATATATGTTTATTTTTCAGTATTATAACTTTAATTTATGTCTGATTAATTGAATTATAGAAAGTAGAGATAATTTCTAGTGTGATGGTATAGAATATTATTCTAAGAACATAATCAATATTATTTCGATAATATGTCTAAAAATATTTGAAAAATTAAGAAGCATATATTTCGAGATAATGAATTTTCCTAGTGCTCAGTTTAATATGTCAAGTTATTCTAGATACTCTGAAAAAAATCATACAAAACATCGATTAAAAGAGGCAACAAGATATTCGTATTGATGCACAAAATGAAGTAAGAAATATTTTCATATTCTAATAACAACATTCATTTATTTGTCTAACAATGGAAGGGTGTGAACTGTTGAGCGAATAGACTGAGTATAT
>CAJNOP010003790.1:0-12006 GCA_905250075.1 Rotaria sp. Silwood1 | reverse complement strand
ATATATTCTTCTGTGAAAGTTTCGCCAGAAATTATACAAAACTTCATATCAAGTTTAAGCTTCCAGCAAAGATACTTTTTCATAAAATTGTAACAAGTTTCAAGCATATCCGTAAGTTGATCAAAAGGGATAATCAAATAGCTTTTCGAAAAAGTTACTGACTTAATAAAATTTTACTCATAATTTTTATCCTCTGAGATTACATTACATACTTAAGATCATCTCCAGCTGTTGTAATCGTTCCTCTCGGGTATCGAAGAAGAAACTACGTTTATGCGGCGATTTGTTTGCATTCATATCGTTGTTCATCTTTCAAATAATAAATATTAGTGTATTTTTATAATTTTTATTTATGTATTGGCGCTGTTTGCACAAAAAAAAATGAATTTTATTTCGTTTATTTATATATCACATTATTAACAAGAATAAATTTTTATTATCGTATAATCATTTGTACTATAATTACCAAGGGGGAAACGGCGGATTCCGGATTCCCTGGATTCCCAAGATTTCCAGGAATCCCGTGGAAATCCCATGGGAAATCCAGGGAATCCCGTGGGAATCCTGGAAATCCCGTGGGAATCCTGGGAATCCTGGGAATCCCGGGACTCCGCCGTTTCCTCCTTGATTTTGAGAGTCTTGTTCTAATTCTCCAAGTTCCGAGTCAACTTCTTCGTCGTCATTGTCATCACTAGTATGTTTGGCCTGTTTATTTTTGATGATTACTTTATCTATTGATGACTCTTAGGCACAGGATTCCCTGGATTCCTAGGATTCCCATTGGATTCCCAGGATTTCCAAGATTCCCAGGATTCCCATGGGATTCCCTTGGGATTCGGAATCCAGGGAATCCGCCGTTTCCCCCTTGAAAAAAATTCTTAAATACTATAGTAATATGGCTAAAACAATTTTTAATATATCTTGACATAAATCATCTCAATAAATCGTTAATCAAGAATATAGTCTTCTATACAGATACGAATTTTCCTTATTGGACTCAGACTGAAGACAATTAATATATGGTGGACAGAGTTAGAACCGGACAGTTTTTTTTCTATCCGGTCCGGTTCGACTAGCAACCGGTTGGATGAATTTTACAGCCAAACTGACAAAAATCCAGCGAAAATAACCGACGATAAAAGTATCTATTCGCATATAATGGTGGTGAAGGAGAATTGAATATGCATGTGCAGAAATCTGAATTAGAAATAATTAACTTACATTTACGAAAATTTAATAAATGGAAAAATAAATTTAGCAAAATTAAATTGATTTTCAAGTTAAATTTTTCAAATTTATTTAAATCTAATTTAAACCAATATAACTTCAATTTAAATTCATTCTGTTGAATTTAAATCGAATTAAATGGGTGCAAATTGAATTTAGATTGATTTAAACTAGATTTAAGTAAATTTAAAAGGCTTTAATAAATTTAAATTTAAAATAAGTTAACAGGCAATCGCCACCCTAATCCGAACTGGAAACTAAAACTTGGAAATGAAACTCCCACCATCATATTTTATAGTAATGTGCGTCGACTTTTCAAGTCCGATATCTATGTAAGTTAGCTACTCAGATCAAATCTGTTTTTTTTCATCTTAATTTCAAGAAAAAAGAGCCAGTTTACAATAAATCTAGTACAACAGTGTAAATATTTATTTTTCGTGATTCTGGCAGCTGTCGAAGTAGAACAAGAAAATAAATTATATGATCTAGGTTAAATTAAGCAATACATCAGAAAATAATCGATAGAGATATAAAGAGAACAATGAACTGTTTACAGTTAGGAACACATTCTTCTGACGTGAAAATATCATAAAAACACTTTTTTCATTAGAGAAAATTCTTGGACGCAAGTAACAATTTTTTAATGATGAACTGGCAAAAAATCGGGTCCTGTCCAGCCGGCTTTAACTTTTTGTTCGGTCTTGGCCAGTCTGGTCCGGTTTCAACTCTGATGGTGAAGAGTTTATGCAATATTAACTTGATCTCTTTCTGCTTCTATGATCCGATCAAATTGATTAAGTGTATGTTTGATTGCTTTTGATGATGCTCGAATCGAATCTAGTGTTGATAGCAAACATCATTATTATGTATATATGCATAAATATCAATTCATTTTCTTTGTTATATTGTTCATCATCATCATCTCTGCATGAGTGCTCATTAAAAGACGAATTCTTATAGTAAAACAATCTCACATATCCACATCTATGAGCTGTTCTCAAATACAATCAATTGATCAATCATAACTGAAACTGTTTTTACTTCTATGCTTTGATATAAATTCGAAGTTTGAAAAGTAAAAAAAAGATTTCAAAACAGAGGTCAAAACAGGCCACGTTTTGAAGGCCTGTACGGTCTGTCAACCTTTTCAAGCGAATACAATAATGATGGCAGACTAGCAATCAGAGGTCCAAACAGGGCACGAGGGCTATTGCTTTATCCTAGCCTGACCTGCCTGCCATAGATACTGTACCAGTTTGCTAGACACTATACTCAAGAATATTTGTAATATGTTTATCGTCGGATACTTAGTTCGTATCCAACGTCTTTAATTGAAAATATTTTTAGAGTTTATCTAATTGAACAGTGAGAAAGTATTTCATTTTTCTATAATAAATATTTATTGACTATTCAAATATACCAGTAAGCAACTAATGAGAGAGTATTTTATCTTGGATGATGATTTTCATCGATATCTAATATAATGATATCGAAACTATTTTGACATCAATCTATGTAAAAAAAAAATCAGGGTTCAATTGAAGTTAAAGTTGATTATCATTGTAGAAATTGAAATTTATCAAAATCTAATCATCAAATATCATAAGAATATCGATGATATTTTAATTTTTGTTGAAAGTATTCTTATTAGGAAGACTTATTACTTAATATATAATAGCTAAAGAAGTTTATTGAAATATTTCGAAAATCAATTAGATCTTTTAATGTCTATTATATTCTAGAAATAAATGAGATAGCTGTTTTATCTTTTCTCTATGTCGAAACAATAACTAGATATTTTGATTTGTAAAGATGAATAAGAATTATTCATTCTAGTGAAAACTTAATTGAAGATGATTCTAATATATTTAAGAACAATAAATGTATTTCTATTTTCAAGATTAAAAGTATTATTTCAAGTTTTCTCTTTAATAATAAATAAATGAAGAATAATATATATTATATTATAAATATATTTCAAAATCAATAATAATATATTTAAATGTTTTTACATAATTGAATGAATGAATTAACTCGATTTTTTTTTGATTTTTCTGAAAGTAGAATAATATGATTTGTATTTCAATTTTGATCTACTTTTACTAAAAGGAAAAAAGAAAAGTACTTCTAATTTCGTACTGATAGTCCGTCACAATTCGTCTTGGTCAATTGGTGGTGATTATAGATTTAGTAGAGTTCTTTCATTGCTAAATATTCTTCGTCAATATGATAATGATAGATTAAAAGGATATTCAATAAAAACATCAACTATATTGTTGATGGTCAAAATTCTTCACCTAATCATCTTAATGTTGGTAAGTATATCATTATAAATGAAAAGCTAAATCCGGTGATTGTTCTTATCATATGATTGATCAAGCTCAGATTCTTTTTCAATGATTAAATTCGAGTAAATATTGTCATTTAAAAAATGATTGGAAACTAATTACATTATTTATTGGTGTAAGTTTTATATCTAACCAGAGAACATCTACATGTGTTTAATTGCTTTTTCGATCGAGACTATTTTCATTTAATTAGGAATTATGATCAATAGATTTGTTTTTTTCAGTTTTTGCTTGTAAAATATGAAAAACTAATTGCATTTTTCAGCATAAACCTGTCGTCCTTCTAGATAAGATGAAAAGTAAAAAAAGACTCTGGAATAATGACTTCAAACTTTATAGAAAGAATATATTTACTAAGATTAATATCTCTTATCATGAGATATTCAATATTCTCTGATATATACAAGCAAATTTTGTTCATATATGTGTATGTATAGATTGACAGAAAGGACATAATAGAAAAGGTAAATTTTAACTCAACGAACTAATTATAATGAGAACTTTGTTTCGACGAAGTTTAAAGTTGAACTCAAAAGTCAATTTTTCTTGTGATTTGAAAGAAACAATTGCTTTTTATTAAAAATTCTAATAATAACACTTCGATATCTGAATAACAAAGACTCGAAAAAGTCAACTATTGTAGAATTTTTTATTATTTCTTATTACTGGTTAAATAAAGATCATCTTGATCGAAATGAGATCACATACTTTAATGAAATATCTTTATGAGATAAATTTGATTTAAAAATATTCAATATAGGGTAATGATTTGTCAAAACTTCGACAAACATAATCCAGAAAATTTTCCTAAATATGTAACTGAAACATTATTTATTTATTAAAATAAAAGGTAAAGGTCATTCTCGAACAGCATTATCATTATAGAATAATATGCTTGAACCAGTTGGAGAAAAACAATGGCAATGAAGAATATCCTTTCGTTTTTTTTTACATAAAAAAATTCACCTAAACGATTATGAATCAATACCTATGATTAAATCTAAGTAATTATAAATAAAGATTTTTTTGTTTTTGTATTTGTTTCTTTCTTTATTATTTATTCATATAAATAACATTTCAATAATTAATATTAGAATGATGAATATTATTTTTCTACATTAACGAAATATTATTTTATTAAAAGATTTTATCAACAGAAGTTTCGTCAATTGTGAATTTGTTCGAACAATATACTATAATAAATAATATTCATCTACATTGACAATTAATATTCAATAATTGATAAATTTAACTTGGAAAATATTCAAAAACTCTTTTAATTTATCAAAATAATATTTAAATATTATTGGCCTTTGACTTTTACACAAAACAAGAAAGAATATTCTTATAGATGAGATAGAAAACAAAATAAAATAAAACATTCATTTGGAATAATCCATCGATAAGATTGTTTCGGCGATTGTTGGATATTATTTTTCTTTATATTCAAACAATGATTTTATTTCTAAAAGACTAAGAAAAGCTCTAAAAAAAACAGAATTGAAATTTCGTCTAGTTAATAATCTAATTATGTTTATAATGCTTTGTAAGTTTAAAATAAATGCGGAAACCTCGGATTTAAATCCGAGAGTTATGTGTACTTCAAAAATTGAATGAGACAGATGAGTCATCCTAGAATGTGTGGACATCAAAATTGTCTTGGCAAACCTTTTCTATAAACACTTAATTTCTATTGGCTACTGCTCAAGCAATAGGATTTGGAGGCAAATACAGCTCAGATTTGAACTCTTCACCTTGATTTACCCGAAGAAACTCGTTTTTCCTATAACTTGATTTCTATTGGTTACTCCTCAACCAATGGGATTTCGAGGCGAATGGAGCACAGATTCGAGTTCTTCACCCCAGAAAACCTCGAAGTATCATCTCTGTGATTGGAAGATAAGGCTCGAATTGTGAATCAATCAGAGCGTGGACAAAAATAGAACCGATTTCCGTGTAATTATCTTTGCAATAGGTGAGCTAGCTTTCTTCTTTCTTTATGTTTTATATACCATTTTGTAGCTCGTGAAATTCTCTATCGAATGGTGTATAATAGTTGGGGTTTTAGTTGACTATGATAGGAAAAGTTGTTTAGGAAAGCGGGAATGGGTCTATCTGTCCATAGGGAAGGTACAGAGAAAAATGAGTATTTTTGCAATAGCTCAGGAAGGGCTCGGCCAATCCTTCTCATCTTCGAACTCGACCGAGATATTGTTAAGACTGAACTGTGTAGAAAATTTCATCGCGATTGGACTCTCCTTTCAAAAGTTATCGTGTAAACGGACGGACGGCCGGACACACTGACCGATTCTAGAAGTGTACTCACTTTTTGAGTACACAAAAAAGACATTAATTGTTGATTTTCGTTTGTTTGAATATTTGGAAACGAATAAATTTATTTCGATTATTAATAAAGTATATTCTTGTTATCATTAATATTTCTATATTTATTAAAAGTATCTTATCGAACGGATTTTGATAAAATATTTATAACAATTGATTAGGAAATTTATGAAGACGAATTATTTTTTTGTAACAGACTGATTAATGATATTTCTAGAAGATGTTTATAAATAGTTCAATAAAGATAAATCTAATGTCATATGTTTTTTTTTAATTATTCTATAATAGATAAATAAAATCTTGTTTGATTCAAATTGATCAGTCTCTACAATTTAAATTTATCTAATCTCTATTGTTCTTATGATTTAATGATAAAAAATTTCTCGAATAACATAGATATCAGAGATGTCCATCGCGGCTGAAAATCTGCCGCGGCCTTAGAAAAAAAGCTGCCGCGACGCTGCCGCACCGCGATGACTTATAAAGGAAACGCTGCCGCGATGAATTATAAAATAAACGTGCCGCCACCGCGCCGCTGCCGCGACGGTTTTCAAAAAAGTGTTTCTAATTTCACTGCTGTGACTATATTTGACCAGAGATATGGGTACTAGTCCATCAGATTTATTCAATATCAGGGCGTTTCATTTGTAAATCCTGAAATTCTATTAAATTCATACAGTTTTTCAATGTCCTCCAAAAAAATCCTGCCGCTGCCGCGATGACTTTTTTAGAAAATCTGCCGCGCCGCTGCCGCAGTGATTTTTTAAAAAACCTGCCGCCACCGCCATCGCGGCAGCGCCGCGATGGACATCTCTGATAGATATATATCAATTTAATTTGAATATCTCAGTTTGTTTTACTTTTAAGAGACATTTAGTGAGTATGATCGGTTCCTATTCTATGAAAGAATTTCTATTTTGTGAATATTGTAAATCTTCGATTGATCAATAAATATAGATAAATATATATTAATGAGTTGAGGTTAGTTAGAAAATGTCGACAGTTAATAATAAGTGTCATATATTTCAATGATGTCAAATTGTTTTCGATATATATTCAATCAAATTAATTAAAAAATATTAAATTTAAAAAAAATAAAAAAACAAAAAAAACGAAATTTGTTATAATTAAAATGATGATCGAATAAAAAAGAGATAATAGATAATATTATTATTGTTGTATATTATTTTTAATTGCTCGATATTTAATATCAAATATTGGTTCATTAATATCTCCAATACGATGATAATGAGTTCTTGTATGAATATATGGTACAAGTTGTTCAAATTTATCTCGAATATTATTTGCAGCTAGTTTTCGTTTTTCTAATAAATCATTTGTATCATTTCCATTAATCCATTGATATGTTAGATTAAGATAATTTTGTACAGCTTCTCGATGTTCTTCTTCAGCTTTTAGTTTTCCTTGTTTATCATTTTGAAATGTATTAATCATATCTAAATCTTCTTGACTAGGTGGAATATAATTAAAATCTGCTTGAGTACCACCTAATCGTTTAGGTAAATATGATGGATCAATATATTTCGTTAAATCACTATTATGACTTAAAAAATGAATTTTACTTTCAACAACTGGATCTAACCATCGTTTAATAATATACCAACAACCATTAAATATCCAAGGTGCATTAACAACAAGTCCAAGTGCAAATGATTCTGGATAATAATGTTGAAGAAGTTGAATAAGAAATTTTAAATGTTGATAATCCATATTTTTTAAACCAAAACCATGTAAATCAAAAACAACAGTTACAGATTCATTTGGTGGTTCAAGTAATTTTCGACCTATTTCCATTGAAAAAACAGTAAATTTTTCAGTTAATTCAGATGGAAATTGATCTTTTATATGTTCTTTAGCATAAACATAATTTATTGGACGACCAAATTTATCATGACCCATAAAATATGTTTTACCTGTTATTATTTCATCATAACAAAGATCAGTTTCACCTTTAATTAAAAGTTGTTTAACACCCCATTCATGTCTCCATTTAATTGTTTCCATTAATTGTTGTGAAGCAGCATTTATATCCCATTTTCGTGCACGAAGCCATCGAAGTAAAACAGCATCGGGATTATCATAACCAATAGCTAGAAATAATTCTCCTTCATAAATACTATTTATTTTATTATCACTACCACGAATATTTTCTCCAACAATTTTCCAAAAATTTTTTAAAATTTCAATTTGATTTTTATCAAGTTTTTCTAAATGAAAAAAAAAAATAAAAATCAATATATATTTATTTATTTATTTTAACTTACGAATATGTCCTGGATCGTTTGCACTCATTTACCAATTATTTTTTTTTCTTTAATTAACAATTCTAAGTTAAAATTTATTATTATTATTATTTATAATCAATATAGATATATTAATAAAACATTCTCTTATACATTATAGAGATTCACTTTAGTCTATATATACAATCACCTGTTTATATATATGTGTTAATTAAAAAAAAAACAAACAAGCTAAGAGAAACAATGAATTTTTCAAGACTTGAAAAAACTTTGAAAAATTTGATCGTGTATTTTTCTAATCTTTGCGATGGAAATCAACGATAATAGAACTCTAATCTTTTGATATTAACCAAAAACTTTCGATAGAAGTTCATAGTACAATATAAATTATATTTTAATTTCTTATTGTTTTAAATAAAAACTAGAGAATATTTTTGTCAAAACAGTTATTCTATTATAAAGTTAATCAAGAAAGAATTCATCAATATACAATCTATACTTGACGGTTATTTTAAATGGAAAAATGCACAGTTATTATCAGACATATTGAACTTAATAGAAATCTATTGGATTTTGTTTTCGATAAGTATATGTTTTAAATCGTTGTTTAGATCATTAATTCTATAGAATAATAAACGACATCGTTTCTCATTAACTATCATAGAATTAAAAAACTTCGCAATTAAAATATAAATAATCTTATCTATCATATCGAACTATTTCGACGAAGCACTCTTAATTCAATCTTTTTTCTTTTTCTTAGATAGACTAAATGCTTAAAACAACAACAAAAAAAATGTTTCAAGAATTTATAAATTCCTTATTACATATCATAATTCAACTTCAATTCGATAAATTTATTTTAAATAAATTGAATAAATTTTTGTTTTTTATTTATGATAAAGATAATAGTTTATATTTAAATAAATGATAAAATAGACGCAAACATTTTTATTTAAACATCTTACCTTTTTATATTTGTGACATTTCACTAATAAACTAACTGCTTGTCTTCTTCTTCTTCTTCTTTTGCAAATAATAAAGCAAAAAAAATATTTTCACTTTGTTTTTTGTTTCGTCCTTTTCTTTTACTGTTGTTATATAAATCTTCCACGTGCAAGTTGTAAATGCAAATAAATAATATTCGGATTTTAAATACGCACTTTTATGAAATTGACAAAATCCATAATAATATAAGTAGCTAAACAATATATATTTATTCAGGATTTTTACAGATTTAAATATCATGAAATAATTAATAAAATAAACAATGATATAAATCAAATACATATCATATCTAATTAATGTTTTAATCATTTGTTAATAATATATTATTTTAATTAAAATAAATTGTTTGTTATTTGGTGAAAAATCTTCAAGTTTCCAATTGTAAAATTTATCGAATTTATATTTAAATGAATTGAAATTAAAAATTCTCTTGATCAAATAATTAGTTAATTTCAACTAAATATCATTGTCACCTTCATCAATGATCAAAACAAAAAATTTACTTATCAATATCATCTTGAAAATTTTCATCTTTATTTAATACATTCAAGTAGAATTTCAAAATATTATATTTAATACTTTTCCTAATAATACCTTTGTACTCTATATAGAACGATCTTCTTCGAACTTAATAAAATTCAACTCAAAAGTTTTTTATTATAAAATAAATAAGAAAAATGTTTTGATGATCTATATAATTAACTGTATTAGTTTTCAAATATAAATTGACCATGAAATAAATATTCTATTGATCTCTCTCTCTCATTGATATAATCTAATATATATATATGGGGGTGAGCAACTTGACTGGTACCCCAAAGCATATTTGCTTATGTGGCTTCAATGCGTCATCAAAAAAATGTGATTTTTTTACTAGTTGTAGTACATATACAATGCTAATAATTTGCTATTATTTGAGCTCTATATCATACTAGGAATGTGAGTTATCATGTGTGTCCTTATAATCATCTTACTAAAGTTATTCCATATCAAAGAATGTGGATGCATCAAGTATCACAGTGGCCCTACAAACTTTTTGTTCGCCCAGATTTCAAGAGTTCTACGTTGGATGAAAGAGCACGTCGACTTGAGCATCTTTTGCGATGGAACAAGGTTCTTTAAAGGTGATCATGAAGAGTCTTGGTGGACGTAACATCTAAATGACTCAAATTTAACGTGTCGCCTCGACCCGAATTCTTCGTGATCACCTTTAAAGAACTTTGTTCCATCCCAAAAGATGCTCAAGTCGACGTGCTCTTTCTTCCAACGTAGGACTCTTGAAATCTGGGCGAACAAAAAGTTTGTAGGGCCACTATGACTGATATAGAATACCTTTAGTAAGATGATTATAAGGGCACACTTGATAACCCGCGTTCCTAGTATGATATAGAGCTCAAATAATAGCAAATTATTAGCATTATATATGTACTACAACTAGTAAAAAAATCACATTTTTCTAATGACGCATTGAAGCCATATAAGCAAATATGCTTTGGGGTACCAGTCAAGTTGCTCACCCCCATATATAGATTTAAAAGCGATAGAATATTATTAAAAATCGAAAATAAAAGATTATTTAGAATAAAGATCTTTCTGTTTTTTTTTTGTTAAAGTTTTCATAATTTATTTTAATCAACTTTGATTGATTTAATTATTTATTATTTAAGGCGTGATATTCTATATTTTGAAAGAAAGATCTTCGATTATATCTTATAATTAAATAAAATAGAATTTAATTTTAATCTATAATTATTAATAATAATAATATCTTTTTATAGATATATTTATTAGAATAATTGAATAGATTTAGATTTAATGAAACAAAATATATAAAAGCCTGAATAAAAAATCGAAAATAAAAGAAAAAAGTTTATTTATAAAAGTTGAAATAAAATGTTAATTAATAGTTATTAATCTTTTTTGACAGGTAAAATTCCCATTTTTTGTAAAATTCCTTGATCATAAAACCAAGCAATTAATTCATTAAAATTAATATATCCATCTTGACTTCTATCAATTTCATCAAATTGATTTGCTTGATTTATTTCCATTATATTTCGTTTAATTAATTCTTGAAAAAGTTCTTTAAATTGTTTTTTATCTATTTTACCTTGATTTTTTTTATCATATAAACGAAATAAATCAGTTATTTGACATAATTTATTTAATTGTTCATCAGATAATAAAAGATGATCAAAACGTAAAGAATTTTGCCACCATGATGAAAATTCTTTATAACTTATTTCACCATTTCCATCATTATCAATAAATGTACGTGCCCAATTAAGTTGAACATCAGATAAAAAATATCCCATATCATAACAAAGATAACGAAGTTCTTCCAGAGAAATATAACCTAAGACAGAACATAACATATATATATATATTGACATTTTTAAATTAATTTTACAATTAAAAAAACAGAATTTTTTTTGACAAATTATTTTAAAATGAAATATTATTTTTCTAAGAAAATTTTGTTAAATACTTTAAACTAACCATTTTTATCTGTATCATATTTATTAAATAACAATTGTGAAACAGGTTTTGTTCCACCACCAAATGCAAATAATTTTGGTGACAATGCAACTGTTATTTTCTTCTTTGATGATGATAACCCTGACGTTTTAGACATTTTATAAATGATAAAACATACCAAAACAAAACAACAAATCCTATGATAAATTACGACTCTTTTCCCTTATTTTTCTTCTTTTTATAGTATCAATAACAAGTATATATATATATATACTATTTAGTTACCAAAATAATCTAATTAATGTGTGGATGTGTAGACATATTTCAATCAAATTTAT
>CAJNOP010003789.1:0-12008 GCA_905250075.1 Rotaria sp. Silwood1 | reverse complement strand
TATAATATATATATTTAAATATTGACAATACAGTTCTGAATAATTAACATAAATAATGAATACATATAATTGATGTTGGATTCTCAATTGTTTTTCTTAAACAACGAAAGAAAACAGTTTGAATTGAATTAGAAGAAAGAAATATTTTTTTGAAATATGTTTATATAAAATTATTTCTGATATAAAAATACAATAGAAGGTAACAAATGAAGTAAATCAACTGTTGAAAATTGTTATGTTAAATGAAAATGATTTTTTATATAAATTATATCAAGTGTTGTTTCAACATCAATGTTTAAATTAATTTCATTTGATATTAATCTTTGAATTCATAAAAAAAAATATAGATCGATTATTTTTTGCATAAATACATGTGTTGATGCACGTCATTATGATTGAACATTGATAGCAATTATAAGACAATGAAGCATTGATAACCGCACAGAATCCTAAGAAGACAAAAAAAACAAGGATTAAAGATTAATATGGTATGGAAGAATAATAGAGACGTATGTATGAAATGCAAGGTTGGTTACGGCGTAATTAACTTGTAAATCAAAGATAAAACTAGGATACCCTTAATTTAATTAAAATTTTTTTTCGATCAGAAAGACTTTTTCAAGAAAAAAAAGTTTTAAAACAATAAACTGCATCATTTCAATGTTCAAAAATCTGAGTCTATATGAGATTTCCTCTTGACTTTTTTATATCTATTTAGAAGAATTCTTCATTCACTCGAAATTTCTGATTTCCAAAAAATTAGTTTCGGTTGCAAATAATCAACAAAATAGAAAATATCTTACGAGATATCTTTACTATTATTTATAAAGTTTTTCTTCACTCGTCATTTCATAATATAAGAATGATATTGTTTTATTCACCTCTGTTTAATCCTATTACCTGAAATTCTACATTTTTTGTTTCTTATCTATCTCATTGAAACTTTTTCTTCACTATATACATATAAATACATTAGATCAATGAGTTTTATCTTTGAAAATAATGACAAAATAAAACAAACATTCTCCTTTTTATTGTATCAACACATTCAGCAGACATATCTATTTATTTCATTAAATCAAATTTAAAACATACAGGTTCAAACACAAATGGTAATCATTTTTTTGATAAGCTCTACCTTTAAGAATGTTTTTTTGTTCATGTTCGTTTATCAAGGCTTACTATGATTTCAACAGGACGACAAACTAACGTACGTAATAGAGATATGTATTTCGTAATTTAAGAAATAATTGAAATCATAAAGCAAGACTTTCATCTAAATTCATTCGTTCAAATCTATCAAGAATTTTTAATAGTAACAATAATAATTTATTTCGTTTTAATAAATTAATTGTTCATTAGTAAATGAAGAATTGAAGAAAAGTTTTATCTTCAAAAATCATGGGTAAAACGATATTATCATAAAAAGTTAAAGCCTTTTGACATTGAAGCAAGAGAAGAATTTGATTTCTATAACTACTAGAAAAGTTTCAGTTTTTGATTTACTTTCTTTCTCCTGAAATTTTAAGTTGAAATCTTTAAATGAATTGTTCCCATAATTGTTATAATTATCAATCATATCCGATTGACCATGTTGTTGTTGAGGATTAGTTAAAATTCATAAAACTATATTTTGTAACATATGGAGAAGAGCTCGGAAAGCAAAAGAAAAAAATGAAATAAAATCTTTTTGAATACTTACCGCACTAAACATTTCATATCGCAGTGAAGTAACCGAACATAGAGCATTATTCTATCTCGTATTATTATAGTGCCTTCAGTAAAAAGAAATTTTTTTTCATAAACAAAACAATACGATCATTCTTTTTTTTTTCTAATGGTCGAAAAGATACAACATATAAATCGATTGTTTGTCATTTAAATAGTGATTCAACACGAAATAATGTTCATTGTGTAGAAGAAGTATTCAAACCGAATCACACTATTTCAAACAAAAAGAATAATGTCAAATTGAAGATTAGGAAAAAACAAAAGAAAAATATTGTTAGATGAAGTAATTGTAAGATTTGATGATAAATGAAAAAGAAGTAGATATCCACAATTTGTCGTAAAACATGTTTCCCTTTCTCGTCGAGATTTCAAACACTATCAATGATAACTGTTAACAATTTTTAATTTTTCTTCTCACAAGCATAAATTTCAATCAAAAAGTAGTTCTGTCTATGACATTAATATTCAGATATTCACTTTGTATGATATCTCAAATCTTATAGAAGAACATTTTTGGATCACTATTCTATAATAAAGCTGATAAGGATTTTTAATTTTTCCTATATCGACTATGTCTTTTTACATACTATTTTGTCGGTCAGGTTAAACTGTGCTTCTCACTCTTTATGATTTCTTTTAAGTCGAACAAGAAATTCAAACGATAATTTATTTTTCTCGAAACTTTTGCTTTTTCTTTGTTATTTTCTATGATATGTTAGAGGTTTATGTGCACTTTCGAATAATAAATCATTATATTTTATTAAATCTTATATACAATAACCTATTCGGAGTAAAATCTATAAGGTGATAATATAAGAATAAATTTAACAATACAATAAACAAAATCAAGGGGGGAAAAGCGGATTTGGGATTTTACAGATTCTAAAATCCGAAGAAGATTTTTTGGGATTTTTCGGGATTATTTGGGATTTTTCGGGATTTTTTGGGATTATTTGGGATTTTCGGGATTTTTTGGGATTATTTGAGATTATTTGAGATTATTTGAGATTATTTGGGATTATTTGGGATTATTTGGGATTGTTTGGGATTATTTGGGATTTTTTCGGATTTTTTTAGATTTTTGAGATGTTGTGAAACACGATCTGAAAGGAGTGTTGAAGTGTTTAGGGGTAGAAATTTGCATCTCCCCCACAGACTGTGACAGGCAAGGTTCTGGACCCATCACACACCGTGACAGACAGACTTTGGGCGTGTCACAGACAGGTCTCCGGACCCGTCACAGACCGTGACAGACAGGTCTCTGGGCACGTCATAGGGCATGATACATAGGGCCCAGGGGTCATTATAAACTGAAGAAGACTTCAAGCAAATATCAGAGATAATGTATAACTAACATATGATTGGAGCATATATGGAATATTATCCGATTCAAAGTTTATAATGTAAGGTAAACCATTAGGAAGGAATGTATTCCAATATGCATAAAAAACAACAACTTTTAGAACATCGGCTATAGCAACTACATCATGTTTCACATTTGTAATCCCGTAAGGAATTGCGCTAACAGCTTTTTTTCGAACTTTTAAACTTTTTATTCCTTGCCTATCATTTGAATATCGTATTTTCTATTGCAAGGCAAGGCTCTATCTTCACGAGATACATTGGCTTGATTAAGTCAATTGTCCTCTCTCATTCACAACAGTGGCATTCTTGAAGACTTTTGACCAGTCCTCTCGTCAAAGTGTATGTAAAAGAGGTCGCAAAACGTTCAATGTCTTCTAGTTTTTGTGTTCATTCATACTAGGATTTTCGTCAGCTTTCGCTGTCATGTATTGAGTCTTCTTAGGTATGTCTATCTCAAGAAAGGTTAAGAATCGTATGTGCTAAAAAATAGTTAATCATATTCCAAGGGTGTAAAAGCGGATTTAGGGATTTTTGAGTTTCTTTGAATTTTTCGAGTTTTCCCATATTTCCTCAGGTTTTTTGTTTATATTAGCATAATTTCAAGCCGGTATGCCATATCTCATCATTCAAATTGCCTGTTTTTTTGTTTAAAGTTATCTCGCTTCTTTCTCTCACTTTCGGAGAACGGCTGGCAGAAATCTATACTTTTCTGACCAACTTGATGTCAATTAATAAATGAAAAGTTATCATAGGCCTTAATCAATTGATTATTTGCTTCAAGCAGATATTATAGCCCCGATGAGTCTCAAAATGACTACTATTTTCGCTATTTTCTCCAACAGGGTAGGTTCCAGAGTTCCGCAGAACGATAAAAATCGGTCTCGCGTCCTATGCCTCATCTCATTTCATGCCTCACGTTCTACTCTGTCCCGCGCTACTTTCCATTTTTCAGCCGTGTTCTGGCCTGTCTATTTATGAGGAATTGTTTCGAACTGTTTTATTAGCATAACAGAACCTATTCGATTAACAATGGTTGAGTTAATTGTGTTTCCCATAGATAAAATGTTCGCGAAGAGGAGTTATGAAAAACTGTTGCTTGTTAGCTTAAAGGGAAGGAAACAGTCTGGGTGGGGCAAAGAAAATTCTAGCCTCCTCCTGTTTCATTCTGCTCCATGTACTTCCTATTTTTCAGTCTCGTTCCTTCCTAGAAGTGAACAAAATTGTATTTGTCCCTCGTTTCACTGAGTTCTGGTATGTCTAATCAAACTGAGACTTTTTATACAGATTCTATTCACTATTCGCGATGCAAAATCACCCCGAAAAAACTAAAATATCAAGAGCTCTGTGAAAAACGATAGTTTGCTACTGAGACTAATTTTGCAACATCTGACAAAAATCAAGAGGGAAAAAGCGAATTTGAGATTTGGGGATTATTTCGGATTTCGTTGGATTTTTTTTGATGTTTCGAATTTCTTTGGATTTTTTGGATTTTTGGATTTTCTTGGATATTCCGATTTTTTCGGGCGCTTTTGAGTTTTTCAGGTTTTCCTCAGTTTTTTTGTTTGATATTAGATTAATTTTGAATCTATCATCACCACTTCTTTTCATATGAGCTATCTCATAGCGTCCTACAGGCACTCAGGGGTATGTACTTGAAGCCCTTGAAGGCCTACCATACGACCGAATTAATAGATTCTCAAGGGCTATCGTATGGAAGTAACCATCAATCCGCATGGCCTATCCTATAGTGGTACGAATAAGTCTGTAAGTTCTATCTTATGGTAGTACCCGTAAGTCCTCATCCCCTATCCTATGGAGTACCCATAAGTCCTCATGGTCTATCCTGTAGGGAAATTCATAAGTCCTCATAGCTTATCCTATAGGAAACTCATAAATCCTTATGGTCTATCCTATAATGGTACCAATAAGTCTGTATGGCCTCTCCTATAGAGGAACCCGTAAGTCCTCATGGCCCATTCTATGGTGGTACCCATAAGTCCTCATGCTTTATCCTGTAGTGGTACCCGTAAGTCCTCATGGCCTATCCTGTAGTGGTACCCATTAGTCTACATGGCCAATTGATGTTTGGTATAGTTACCTTTTCAAACACTGTCTTACAATAGTTCTGCTTCCTCTTCAAGGGCTCTTCTGTGGAGATATATTGGGTACGGCTAACTGTTCAAAAAATATCTAGCATTAGTCGTCGTAGGTTTTCAAGAGCTTTTAGGCATAGCATGCGTAACTGTTGTATGGACACTGCTCGCCCATCATCCACTAACTGGATTTTAATGTAGTATGAAATACTGGTTTAAGGGTCACGTAACAATCATGTATTTGATTTTTCCGTTAAGAAGTAAAAGTGGACTCTTCTTTTCAGCTCGATGTATTGAGGAAAGTTATGAAGTGGCTTTGCTTCACAATTAGTATCGTTTTCACGTCATTGCGTTTGACAAATTGGGCTCAACTTTGAATTTCTCTTTAATCACATATAGAATGAACCTTAGGCGCATCACAGCTCTACTTCCACAGCTCGTAAGAGCTCAGTCGAAGAGCTGGTGGACAGTATCAGCTCGGCGAATTGAACCAGAGCTGTCAAAAATCTACTTATAGGTACCCTATAGGACGGCTTTGAGGACTTCTGCATACGTCCATAGGAGAGACGATGAGGATATATGGTTACCTCCATAAGATAGCCCTTCGGGACTTATGGGTATCCCATAGAATAAACGATAATGACTTATGAGCACGCCTATAAGATATGCATTGAAGACTTATGAGTACCCGCAAAGGAGAGTCCTTGAGGATTTATTGTATTCACATAGGACAGGTCAGAAGGACTGATGGGGTGTCCGTCATAGAATAAGCCTTAAGAACTTGTGGATATTCTATACGATAGGCGATCATGACTTATGAGTACCCTCATAGGATCTCTCTAGAGTACTGATGGGAGAACACTTCCTATTCCGCGATGTTGCACATTGTGGAACCAGTTCCGCCACCGGAATCAGTTCCATCGAATTCCTAGAACTCGATTATCATTGAACCAAAGAGGCCCACCCATCATTGATCGAGTTCCATCAATTCCGATAATTCCGGAATTCAATACACTTCCGGAATTGCGCGGAATTCCAAGAAATTCCCAGTGATTCCGGAATTCCGGGCATTCAATCTAATTTCGGAATTCCTGACCCGAATTAGGTCGCTCCCTCACTCTCATACATACTGATGTGCTTAAAGATTAATCCATGCAATTAGTACGGAATTCCGGGAATTGAGTCAAGACGGAATTGTACAGAATTCCTAGCAATTCCTATCGATTTCGGAATTCCCGGAATTGAATCCGATTCTGGAATTCCTGACAGGAATTAGGTCACTTCCTCACCCTCATGCATACTGATGTGCTAAACGATTAATCCATTCAATTAGTACCCAATTTCGGACTGTATTCCTGGAATTGAGTCAGGACGGAATTGCACAGAATTCCTAGGAATTCCTACCAATTCCGGAATTCCGGGAACTCAATCCAGTTCCGGAATTCCTGACCGAAATTAGATCGCTCCCTCACCCTCATGCATACTGATGTGCTTAAAGATTAATCCATTGAATTAGTATCCAATTTCGGTACGGAATTCCAGGAATTGAGTCAAGACGGAATTGCACAGGATACCTTTGAATTTCTAAAAATCTCTACCGATTTCGGAGTACCGGGAATCGAGTCGAGAGGGAATTCTGGGAATTGATAGAACTCGATCAATGTCGAGTAGTCCTCTTATTTTGTATGACGATCAAGTTCTCGGAATTGGACGGAACTGATTCCGGAGGCGAAACTGGTTCCACAATGTTCAATATTGCGGAATAGGATGACTGCTCCCCATATGATAGGTGATGATAACTTATGAATACTCTCATCAGATAGGCATTCAGGACTTTAAGGCGCTTCCATAGAAGTCGTCATGAGCACTTATGAGTTTCCTAGAGGATGCATCGTTTTCTCGGAATTCCCATCATGCTACTTGGTTTTCAAGGATTCCCATCATGCTACTTGGTTTTCAAGGATTCCCATTGTGCTTATATGGATGTGGAATCTTGTGAATTGATCCCCTTCTTGAGAATATCCTTACGAATCTCTGGGAACTCACGACATGAAGATCTTGGGGATTTACATGGGAGTTCCTGGAGATTTGCTAGCGAGTTTCTGAAGATTTTTCAGGGACTCCCCAGAAATATACCATGAGACTTACGATGACTGTAAACGATCGTACGGACGTTTTTATCAGAGTATCCACTCCTAGTGAAATCTCTTTATAAAGTCACCCTAGAAGTCTCCGTGGAATCACGATAGGGACTCCCCAAGGACCGAGGGGTAGTGGGAGACTCTCCAGGGATTCATTTGGGGACTCTCGATTAGGGACCTTTTCCCCTATGTGTAGCAGCCTTTAAACCTGGTTATATATGTTCGACGCACTTGAAAATATGATCAGAGTATATTGTTGAACATTACTTTAGATTTTAGATTTTTTGAGATTTTTGGGATTATTTGGGATTATTTGGGATTATTTGGGATTATCTGGGATTATCTGGGATTATTTGGGATTATTTAGGATTATTTGAGATTATTTGAGATTTTTGGGATTATTTGGGATTATTTGAGATTTTTGGGATTATTTGGGATTATTTGGGATTATTTGGGATTTTTTCGGATTTAAAATCCCAAATAATCCGCTTTTTCCCCCTTGAACAAAATGTAATAATGCACCATAAACTGCTAGAGTTTCTTCATTTATAGCAATATGATTCATTATATGATTAAAAAAGTGCAAATTAAAATAAAACAAAAGATTGGAAATACATCGAACTTCATCAACATTTAATAAACTATAATTGAAACGAATTTGAAAGTAATTGTCTAACTAAATCCAATGCAGTAGTTTGAAAATCATATTTATTGGTATTAACATAGTTTTTAAGACTGATGTTTAGTTAACTAAAAACTAAAATAGAAAAAAAAACAGAACAGAACAGATCGAATTTTCTTTTTTTGTTTGTTTGTTTGTTTATTTTACACCCGTATCATTATTTATAGTTGATGAATGACGTGAAGAAAGTAAATAAATCATCAATTGTCAAAAGCTTATGATGAAGATTTAATAAAAACTAAATTGATTGAAATACATTCAGATAATGATGTTTCAGATTTTACTATATACTTCAAAGTTTCTTTTGTTCTGAAGACGATTGACATATTGATGTGAGGACGTTAAATTTATACTAGATTTTTAAACAAATGTTGTCGTAACAGAAAAGTTGCTTTTCAGACTTTTTTTGTTGTTTTTATCCAAAGGTAAAATTTTGGTAATAGTGTGTCTTGCAGACCGCTCAAGTAAACCAGATAATTTAACATTCTGATACGAAGTTAGAACGAAATCAAAATATCTAACATTTTCACAATAAACTACTCTGGTTACGTTTGTTCGCTTTGATAAAAACAGTTTGTCTGTTACTATGATTTCATTATTAATATATTATTTCCAAAAGTACCTCATTTTCTTCGATCAACGTTCTTTTTATCTTTTCCAGCATGCAATGTTATTGATTTGTTCTCTTCAAAAAAAACAAAATGAATTCTTTCAGATGTTCTGAAAATTCTATGTGAAAGTGAAGTATTTGTCAAGAAATAAGGGACAAGATCAATTGTATCTTTTGGAACAACCAAAAAGTCTGAAAAATATTTTCTTATTGGTTAAGGTCATCCATGAATAACTGGAACAAATTTATTTTTGATACTTATCACTTTGATCGACTCTTCTCTGCAACAACACATGCAAATACAAATATATTTCTATAAATAAAAATCATTCTCACAGATGTTCTTCTAAAAAACAACAAATTTATTTACTTGATTAAAAAATGAAAACTTTTTTCTGTTGATTGGATATCATTCATATTATTTGCCTTATTTGATAAATCTCCAGATAAGAAAAAAAAATTCAGAAAAATTTGATAAAGTGGTGTGTCTCGTTATTTGAAAAGATTGAATGATTAAGTTCATATAATATGAATAAATGAATGTTTAAAGAAAATCTGTAAGTAAACGAACTTCATATCATATTAAGTATGGAAAAAAAAGATCGAATTGTTATTCGTCTTAAAACATTCATCATGTGATATTATTATAGAAGTATTTGATTGTTCTGTATGAATGCTGAATTTAATATAGTTATTTATAAGAAGAATTAATCCTTCTATCGCCATGGTTAAAAACAACTGTGATCAACAAATATTAACATAAAAATTCTTAATAACTAACTTACTGCAATAAAATAGACTTATAAATTCAAATGTTACAAATATAAATTTCTCCATAGAATTAGTTTATTATAAATGTGTCAGATTTTCTCGTATCTTTCATCTTCATAAAAACAAACTTGAAGATTTTGTGATGCAAATAATAAAAGTATCCATTTATCATCTCTACAACATATATAGTTAGGGAAAGTTGAAACAGTTGTTTGACCGACATGTAGTTCATCATCAGTAAAATATAGAAAAGTATAACAAAAGAAAAACAACAAGATATATGTTCTCTACTATAGAATTATGTCTATTAAAAAATTTACTATTTTTTTAAAAATTGTTGTGGTTGTTCAAGAGAAAAGAATATTCGAAAATCCATATCACCTTTAATTTAAGCTAGAGCAACCTATTTTATATACCAAAAAAATTATTATAATCATTAATTTTCTTTATCTAGTTTAGCACGAATATAAGAACTTGCACTATGTTTAATAGAATCGAGGCATGATCGAAATCTAGAAAGTAATTCAGCTAATATACATAATTGAATATCTTTAAAAAAAAACAAATAAAACATTGATTATGAAAAAAGAGGACGCTGCTTTTCTAACATAATTTTGAACTGTCTCTGGTAATCTTTTATTCGTTTCGCATAACAGTATGGTGGCTTTGAAAAAATAAATTAAACATAGAAATAGGACTAAAACTGTTGAATCTATAGGGAGAAATCTTCATTCTGAAAATTTCTGATTCTAATATATATGTTATATATCGTTTTGTTTCAACACTTTAATAGTGAAATTGTTGTATCTATTAGATAACTTTCACTAAAGCTTTAAGATCTTAACTATTTAAAGCGACCAATATTACACCATTGGAAATAGTTTCCAATTATAAAATAAATCTATTTTACTGAACGAAAACTTTAGAAAAAACACTCCAACAAGAATTAAAAATAATTTCAATAGGATCATCAAATTGTTGATAAATGCAATAGAAATGTTAATGTAGGGCATTTTATACTAATACGTGATTCATCATTACTTTTTATCATACCATCTATATTAAGTGTATATCTAATAGGGATAAAAAATTTATAAATAATTCGTCTGTTTTTATATTAGATAGTTTGAAATAAGTTGTTCAACAAGTTTAGCAGCTGATGTTCGTTTTTCATTGTTAATTATTAATGTTGAATCTAATTCATAATTTTTTTTTATTTACTAGGATATCTGGTTGTTCATTTTGAGTTTAAATTAATAATTGATCAAAATAATATAAATTTGTATATTTAAGTATGATTTCAAATGTCTCCAATAAGTCTGATAGAACATAATCATCATTATGTTGTAAACGAATATGATATACCATATCAAAACACTAAGAAAACTTCACGTTGAAAATAAAATCATTCGTTATATGTTGAACACTAATTGAAAGATGTTGTTCATATTTATCTATATATTTACTTCTATTTCTTTATTGTTAACTATTGCTTGATGATTGAAACTCTTCAACACTTAAATCAACTTATTGAAAAAGATATTTTATTCAAACTGTACAATTATTTTGATTATGATGTTCAAGTAATTGATCTATTCAAATAAAAGACAATGATAATAAATTGAAATTTTTATTTGAATGGAAGTTTACCAATTGTATTCGCCACTAGAAAATCTGCTATAACTATGAGATAACAAGTCATAGTAAACGGACAAGTAGTTAATGAATGATGAATAAGTGCTGATTAATATAACATATTTGCTAAATAGGCCATGAGAAGTGTCGAAGAGTATTTTAGTACCTAATTAAATACTTCAAAAGAAAATTATTTATTATTAATATTAGGAAAAAAGCCAAAAATTTGTTTTTCTTCGACTTCATACTTCAACTATAACGATAGCCAGTGAACAACTATGACTAAATTTTTTAATGTCCCATTGAAATTTAATAGTTAAGGAAATGTTTTTATTCTTAATCATTTATTTGATTATATGCTAATATATAAATAGCTAATAGTATTCCAATTAATGCTAAGACTATTCCATTATGTTTTGATTTTACATCCGGGTCTGATATTGATTTATATATAATAAAAGTTAGAGCATTAACAAATATATATTCTAATAGATGTTCTACTGCTATTTTATCAAGTTCACTGGATATAGCTATTGAATTCCATCATAATAATATAAAAATTGTATCAACGAGAAATATATATGAAGTTGCAGATCATTTTTCAAATGTTTGATTGCATATTCGAATAGTTCGTGTTACTCAATATAGTGCATAAGATTTAAATATTGTATGTGTAAGAAGGTGCGTTAAAAATAATCGTATATTGAATCAACCTATTAAAATACTAGATTTTTTATAGAAACATATGATGAAAGATGGCATATCTATTTGAGAATTAGTATTTGATGATATAATATCATTTGTTTCTATATGTTTTAGTAAATAAATCATAACTATCATACATAGATGTTAAATAAGTTCATCCGTTCCGATTTGTAGAAAGTTTTTGCCTAATTCACCCACAGTATCTTCTATTATTGTTGGTCTTTGATCAGTCTTCATTTAAAGATATTCCTAAAGGTGTATCTTAATAAGAATTT
>CAJNOP010003788.1:0-12008 GCA_905250075.1 Rotaria sp. Silwood1 | reverse complement strand
AATGCAATGAAGTGTGACTTTCATCAATGCAAAGCACACGTTTATTTAATGTAGATGCAGCTGTAGTTTCTTTGATAGACATATGTGTATAATGCAATCACGTATAATATGCATTAGGCAAGGACAATAAAAACATTTTTTTCTTAAAGTTATGCCTATTACTTCATTGCTGAAATCTTTTATAACAATTATCAGTAGTTTGTTAAAATCAAATCTATATTTCAGTAGTAGAAGTCACTATTGAGAGTGTTTTTATTTTGTAGTCTCCTCTTTTTACAAGATTGACATATCCAACTTTCAATTATTGCATACAAGTATTTCGGATTATGTCTGGTAAGTGCTGAATGTCAATTTATTTTATTAATGAATCTCTAAATGTAGCTATTTCTCGTTCATATTAGAATGAATCGTACAATAAATTAACGTGTTATTACTAAGGTGCTCAGAGAGAGTGAACTTCGATAATGAAAATGAATATTTGTTGTGAGATCAACTCAAATATGATATAAAGAAAGGGAAAATAAATATACTTTTTTTTGTTTACTCGATGTTTTATATCTCATAATGAAAAATGGAAATTTTCCATTTTATTCCGTCATTTTTCACAGAAAAACAAGACTTTTGACTGATTTAAAACAACAATTAATATAAATAATCATTCATAAAAAACTGTATATTTTCTTTTTCGATTATTATTATATAGCAGAAAATAAAATTTTCATAATTTGATTATTTATTTTATATTAGTATTCAAATAAATTTTGTTATTTTTCGTATTTTTAAATTTTTTACAAAATGAAGTTATTTCATAGGGACACTTCTAGACTCATATGCAAATAGAATTTATTATAATTATTAAATTACTATTTAATTTATTCATTGTTTAGCAACAGTTAATAACCTTTTTACCAGTTCATAAACGATGGAATAAGGTCGAAACATTCGTTTCTTTTTGTGCAGTATATAAAATCAAATAAATAACAACTTCATTTATTTTCTATATCTAAAAAGACATCACTATTTTACCAAATATCACTATTCGTTTATTCATGCACTAAAGTCATCTTGGCAAATATCTTACATTTACAAACTGTTCATATGACAGAATTCACATTTTTGTTTTTGACATATAACCGATAACATTAAAGAAAATGAAATCAACAGCTCAACATATTTACACGAGAGACACAAGAGTTACCAATTTGTCGATAACTCAATCTCTTACAAACATTTTCATGTATATGTTGGAGGAGAAATTAAAATTTAGGAAAATTTAAAATTCTCCTAGGAAAAATTAAAATTTTAATTTCTCCTAGGAGAACTTGAAATTTCAATTTTTACTGGATTTTTTCAAGGAAAAATTAAAATTTTAGTTTCTCCTAGGAGAAATTAAAATTTAAGTTTTTCCTATAGGACAATTTTAAATTTCCCTGGACACATAGGATAAACTTCATATTTTAGTTTTTCCTATAGGAAAAATCAAAATATCTTTCACGTCCGATAGAGCATCAGAAGAAAAGAAAAAAATATATTTAAATAAACGTTGCGCGCATTACTTAAATAGACTTTTTCGTATCACGTTCTTATTACTATGGAAGACTTTTATAAATTACTTGATGACCATATCCAAGGTTTAAATCACAAGTTTCAAGATAAATTTTGTATAAGACAGTTATTGTATGATGACATAATTTTGGTTCTCCAAGATGGTTGGGGAGACTCTCAACTCAAGTTTTGGGTACTTAAAAATTTCAAATTAATCAAAATCGGTGATCAAAATGTTGTATATGACATTAAATCTAATAATCCTATTGTGACATACGAAAACCTGTACATAAAAATTAAAGAATGCCATGAAAGAGTTGGCCATCACGGTCGAGACAAGACTTGGTCAGAAGTATGTAGCATAAATGTTTACAATCGAATCAAATGATGTATTTCTTAGGTGAAGGATCAATATGCATGGATTCCATTTGAAAGCGTAAAACTGTTTATTTCGCAGTGTGATATATGCTGCAATAGAAAACCATTTCCAAAACCGACAGCTAGTAAGTTATAGCTAATGCGAGAATAAAAATAAGCATAGTATGTTTTTTTTCTATTTAAGCAAAACCTATCGTGTCCATTGGATATCTTACTCGCTTACAAATGGATTTAATCGATATGAGGAGTATTGGGGATGGAGAATATAAATGGATTCTTCATACCAAAGATCATTTTACTAAATTTTCCTGGTGCTATCCGCTAAAAACCAAGGAAGCAGAACCAGTTGCTGAAAAGCTCCTACAACAATTTTATCTGTTTGGAGCACCACGTATTTTACAAAGCGATAATGGCAAAGAATTCGTGGCTAAAGTTATAAGGGTACTAAGTTTCACTTACTGCTCACGTTGCATTATTCAACAACTTCTTTTGCATTGTATAGGATTTAAAAAAAACATGGCCTGACCTCATCATTATCAATGGCCGTCCTCGTCACCCCCAAACGCAGGGATTAGTGGAGCGGGGCAACCAAACACTTGAATCAGCTCTTGGAAAATGGATGGAATCAAATAATCGTAAAGATTGGTCGAACGGTGCGTATATTCATGCATTAACAACCATCTATAAAAGGCTGTTGAGTTTAGGTTTGCCACAAGTGATTTATTCGATTAATACAAGTTCAGCTAAGTCTACTGATAAATCACCATATGAGGTAGTTTTCGGTCAGAAAGCAAGATGTGATATCGCAATGTGGCAAGTTTTATCAGATCAAGGTATTTTGGATGAGGAAGATCTTCCATATAATTTTATGGATGGGCTAAAAGAATGCCAGGAGCGTGAAGGTGAAGGTGAAGTCATAATGTCTTCTAATATTGGTACATCATCAACTTTCCTAGAACAAACACCTCAAACATTATCAAATTTTTCTTTATCACCGGCATCACCACCTGTAGTTCACATTCCCTCGAACAAAAAAAGACGACAAGCCAGACTATTTTCTAATGATGAATTTTTATCTATCAACAAAGGTAAAACCAGGTGATATAGGCTTCTAAGAGAAAGTTTCATATTATAATTTCTTTAGGTGAAACATCTGACAGTAGTGATACTCGTTCAGTCAATAATCATCAACAAATACGAGCTGAAGCTGAAGCGTCCTATATGGCTAATATTGTGAAACGACAAAAATTGTTCAACAATGCATTACGTAAGCATGAATACAAAGTTGGTAATTTGGTTGGTTTAAAAATCGACAAAGTTGACAGAACAAATGTTACACCTAAGATATTGCCATGTAAAATAATATCGATTCAATCAGCATCAAATGATATGGATACTTATCAATTATGTACAACAACATGCGTAATCTCTTCACGGTTTCAAGTGCTCGATCTGTTGGATTTATCCAATTGTAACTTTCGTGACTTACGTGAAGTCGATTCAACAGCTTTACCAACAATGACATTCATTCAAGCATGCAAAGCGTATGTGAATGCAGGATTAGTTACTCCTGTTGAAGTATGTAATTGTAATGGTAATTGTTCAACAAAAAAATGTTCTTGTCGGGCAGCAAAAATACAATGTGGTACCAAATGTCATTCGTCAAAAACGAAACCATGTTCAAATGTCTAGTTTAACCTTTGTATTTTTTGAAGGATAAAATTAATAAAGTTTATATTATGTGTTCAGGAATATTTAAAATTGTCCTATAGGAAAAACTGAAATTTAATTTCTCCTAGGAGAAACTAAAATTTTAATTTTTCCTTGAAAAAATCCAGTAAAAATTGAAATTTCAAGTTCTCCTAGGAGAAATTAAAATTTTAATTTTTCCTAGGAGAATTTTAAATTTTCCTAAATTTTAATTTCTCCTCCAACATATATATTCAAACGTTATATACGTAATTTTTTTTTTCTTTATCTTCTGATCACGTGGTCATTTTGTTCTCAAAACGTGACCGGAAAATCACATCCTAACTAATTAAACAAGATCGTTAGGCTTGTGATCCTGGTACCTAGTCATGTTAGACAATAGATATAACATGATATGTCCCCTCCCCTTGGTGTCACAACCCTCTTCTATAATCCAAAACACGAACGTTCAAAATGATATTTCAATTGATGATCAAGATACACCAATCCCCACCTCACCTCCACTTAATCAACAACATTATGATTCTCAACATCAAATTTTTAATGAACAAGGTCAAGAGATCGGATCATTGAATGTTAATAATAATGATGAATTTATATTAGTTAAAAGAAACAAAAAAAAAATTAAAACAAATCATCAACATTATCAACATCATCAACAGTATCAACATTATCCACAACATCATGTATTGCACCAGCATCATCACCAACCTGACGCACCTACAAACAAAAACATTATTACAACTAATACATCACTTCAACGTAATTCTCTTTTACCAAGTACTAGTCCAACATATTCACATAATCATGAAATGGATATGAAAAATGTTATTTCGGAACAAGCTATTCGATTTGCACAAACACGTTTTCCCTTCCCACCCATCATTATCAAATTTGCACAAGATGTCAACGAAAATTTTATTATTAAAAGTATCGAAAAACATTTCAACGATCACTTTTATATGGATTTATCAATTGCTGGACACAGATTGAAAGGTAAACGTGATCTCATTTTGTTTGCAGGTAACAGAGAATCATTTGTTTTACTTTATGATGACAAAAAATGGCCTCAACATTTAAATTCTATTGTTTTTGAAAAAGCTGGTGCTAAACATCTTCCTGCTCAATTTTCTATAATATTACGTAATGTTCCAATTGATATTAATATTGATGAACTATTGGTGAACATAAAAAATGATTATCCTGATGTAGTTAATGCTTTTCGTATTTCAAATGAAGATGAAAAACCAACAACTTTAGTACGACTCGATATTAAGTGTATCAAAATTATTGACGAACTATTGAAGAAAAAATTTATGTATGCTAATAATATTAGATATACAGTTACTGAATATATTAGCCCCGCTAAAGTGCTTGTCTGCACGAAATGTTATCAAATAGGTCACTTTAGAGGTGTATGTAAAAGTGAACTTCAAATATGTAGAACTTGTGGTACCAGTGTAATGAATGTTAAAGATCATCAATGTGATAAAATTAAACGATGCATTCGTTGTAATGGTCCACATGAAGCAAGTGATAATCATTGTCCATTAATAAAAGCATACAGAATAGATTTAACAAGATCGTTATTATCAACTTCTTCTAACATTACAGGTATGAACCAAAATGTACAACAAAATTATATATATAACAAAAATGATTATCCTCAATTGAATGGTAATAAAGATGGTCATCCATGGTATAATGATTCACTTACAGCTACTAATCGACGATTAGACGAACTTGTACAGAAGATGGACAAGTTGAATCAAAATATCAATCGGATAATGGATTTTAATAGTAACTCTTACAATCAACACATTCAAATTCATCAGTTAATTGTTAAACAAGATCATGATATTCAATTACATCAAATAGATTTATCCTTTCAACATGATTTTGTTAGCCAGTTCGTATCACCAATATGTCAATTGATGCTTGATGTTATTCCGACGATGATAAAAAAAAAATCTAATAAATGATAAAACAACATTAAGACAATCATTATTATCCACGTGTGAAAAATTAGGCAATGAATTACCACAATGGATGAAACGATATGCTGATAATGAAAACATTAAAATGAAATTAAAAAATGATTTTATAGAACAAAAACAAAAACACCTAGAAACATCGAATCCCGGTAATAATTCTCAACCAATCCCCCAACTATAGTTAAGGCAGAGTTTTCTAAACTTTCGCCTTATGCTTCTTCATTTTATCCCACTGTTAGAAACAAGAAAAAAGGATTTGACATAGATTATGCTCTTTCTCTTTCTTCTTCATTCTTGTCGATCTTTGATTTTCATCTCTTATCAGATATTGTAAAGGAATGGTACACTTTTCCTACGCTCCCTGCCTGCTTCTCAGCTTGGAAGAATTATGATCATCCGTGTTCATATTCTCCTATTTCTAATTTGAACTTCCTATTATTCAACGTGAGAGGATTCGAAGCACGCTGGCATGAAGTTCTTCTTCTACATGAGAAATACAAGGTAGACTGTCTGATATTAGTAGAAATAGGAGCAATCAAATATTCGTCAATACAAAAGATCTTCCCCAACCTTAAGATCTTTTATCAAAAAGGGGAAAATGCCTGGGGAGGTGTGGTAATATTGATTCGAGATAGTATACCTTGTGAGCGAATACGGTGTAACGTTCCAAACGTATGTGTTGTAGACATAAAGTCTGATAAAGCATTTAGAATTATTGGTGTATATGCATCCGGTAGCAAATCATGGAAATGGGAAGATATGTCGCAATTTGCTACTGAGTCTTGCTGTTTTGTAGGTGACTTCAATGTTGATATTGAAGATAAATATGATATGACAGCAGCAAGAAATCTTCTAAACTGGTCTGATTCCCTATCACTAGGTCCAATACTTCCCTCCTCCTAAACCTCCCTTCGTTCTGAGCGTACAATCGATTATGCTTTTACTAGGGGAATCCCTTTATCACTACAAGCAACCGATGCTAACACAACTAGTGATCATAAACCTATCATAGGAGTGATCACCCATGACTATAATGATAACACGATAGCTAGCAGCACCCATTGGAGAGTATTCAATGTTTTTCTTTCCCTAGTCTCCGATTTCTGGAATCAGCAATGGGAATACCCCAGTTACGAAGACAATTACACAAATTTTGTTACCTTTCTTAATAGATTGAAAGCCCGTTGCACCTCATACTTTCCAATTAAAAAATAGCGGGCTGCCATTCCCAAAGACTTACGACAAAAGCTCTCGTATGTAAGAGCTCTCTCGTTTCGGCACAAAAGAACAGGAGACTGTCTACTATATCAAAAGATCAAAGAGTTGAAAAGGAATAATAAACAAGAACTTATGACCTTACGACGAAATCATCTGAACACAATAATGAAGAATCGAAATGCGCCCAATTCATCATCATCCTCTACACCCTTTTGGTCTAAGCTAAGAAAGAATTTTAAAAATTGTAGTTCTCTAAATGCTTTAATAGATGATAAAGGTGCAATAATAAAAGATGTGAATACAATGCTCGAGATGGCTGCTTTGCACTATGAGAACTTATTTACTGAACCACAAATATATCGCCCTCATCCGTACGTAGACAGTCCTGAGATTTTATGGGATAATCACGATGATACTATCCCCCTCATTAAGCTGCCCGAGTTATTATCAGTCGTGTCCAAACAAAAGAAAAAATAGTCTTGCGACGCGAATGGAATCTCTTCTTTCTTGTTTCAATTCATCCCGCCCAACTACTGGGCAAATCTACTTAAATTGTTCAACCATTCAATCACTTCGTTCTTCTTCCCTTCTTATTGGAAACAGGTTAAAATGAAGCTACTGGCAAAAAAGGATCCGGTGTGTCGGATTGTCGATACTCGCCCTATCTCTCTGCTAGACGTCTTTCTCAAGGTGCTAGAGAAGCTAGTATTGAATCGTTTTCAGACTGTGTTGAATAATAGAGGAATTCTCCATGAGTCACAATCAGGTTTTAGATCGAATATGCGCTTACAATCACGTGTACTTCTCCTAATCGATCAGATTTCTTCTCTGATGTGTACTAGTGCACCTACTGCTACCCTATTTATCGATTTTAAGCAAGCGTTCGACCAACTCTGGTGGGTTGGTTGCTTAAGAAAGTTAGAGAGATTAGGTATACCCAAGGTATACATCAGGTGGATTGATGCTTGGCTAAGAGACCGCCAAGGCTTCATAGAGATGAACGATAAAAGGTCAAGATCCTTTCCTATTCTACGAGGAGGTCCACAAGGATCCTGTTTAACACCATCTATCTTTATAACCTACCATAGTGATATGTGGACATTTCTGGAAAATTCTTTACCCAATTTTTTTGCGGATGATCTAGCTTGTGTAATTGGAGGAGCGATGGGTGTGAAATACACCCAACAGTGTGTTGATCTTGAAATACGCTTTAAGAAACTGCTCGATCAGCACGAATACTACTCGGTGCTGTCAGTACAGCCTATAAATTATACAAAAACCGAAGCTATGTGGAGTGCACGAGCGATAGGAGGACCAAAATTTGATATATCCTGTAGTGAACATAAACTTGTATGGGTCAACTCATTTAAGTATCTAGGGTACCATATCTGCCCTAAATTAGGGTGGACGAAAATGATTATGATCACAAAAACGAAAATTCGTCAAAGAATAGCTATTATTAAGAATTGTCGGATAGCTGGAACATCCAATTCTGAATTTAGAAGAATTTTGTTCTCAGCGTACGTACTTCCCCTGTTCACCTGGCTTTTCGCTATTGTCCCACTTTTAACTAGCCGGCAAGCTGATGATTTGAATCACTTCTACTTTTCTTGTCTAAGAAAAGTTATGAATGATTATTATTGGAACGATTTACTTTTTTCTTTATTGTACAATGAGAAATCCCTGGATGATAAATGTTACAATTACTGGAAGAAGTTTAGAAGCGCCTTGCAAAGTTCGACTGATGGCCATCTGTTGTTCGAGCCTCTTGCATGGAATGCATTCAGAGACCAATGGCTCGATAAAAAGATGGTGGTAAAGGCCGTATACAGATCTAAACGTATTATCCCCCATGTGTCTATTATGGAAAAATGTCTAAAATGGTCGACGGAAAGAGGGGATAGTTCTATACCTGAGATCCCTAATAATGAGGTATCTCTTCTCTGGTCTCATCCCCATTCTTTTCTATAATTTGTCCCTAGCATATAAACCTAAGCGGGCTGGAGGCGTTGGTGGTGTCCCGCCATAAGTCCTTCCCTCTTCTCCTTGAAGTTCCAGTCCCCCTCCTTCTATTGTCTATCGTTTGTGTATATTGTCTATGCTCTACTTTTTGTTGTCTGTTGTCTGTTGTTCGTTGTCTGTTTTCTGTTGCCTATTGTCCATTGTCTGGTGTTTGTCCTTTTGGTTTGTTGTTTTATCCCTCTTCTCTTTTTCTCTCTTTTTGTTATTCCTTTTTCTTCTTTTTTTTTTTTTTTGTTAATCACGTTAAGTATAAAGGTGATGTATTAATAGGCCATTGGGCATTAATTCATTTAAATAAAGAAGCACAACAACACAACACAAATATCAAGTCAGTGATATAATTTGATTGCCATTTTTAATAAATTTTTTTGTCATTCAACTTGTGACCTCTTTTTTTCCGATAAAAAAGCGTGTATTTCAAAGAAAGAGCGACGCACTGCCCTGCATTTGACCCTCTCTTTCAAACAAAAACAAAGATATTAATACATTGAACGAGCCGTCACAGAGATATTTGGGTCACCAAATTAGCTATTTTTGAACCTTGTTGAGTGAATATCTTCCATAAATGAAATAGTTTTGGGCTGGAAGTTTTATCATAGACTCCACTCGGCGCCCCCAACATATCTCCAAAATTCAGCTCGATCCAACGTTCCTAAGTCAAGATCAATTTTTGAAGAGTTACCATAGGTTTCCGAGTACTGTACCTCCCTTAATCTAAGCTCAATGGAATACTTTGAAGTATCTTAAAGTATCTTAAAGTACCTTAAAGTACGAAAGTACAGAAGTACGATGTTTCCCGCTTGATGGAAGTACATTGAATTATCAATACCGAATTTTTCTAGTGCATCTTTTTCACAATCTGTCGTCAAGATTTCTAGAAAATTGAGATTTTTTAATGGGATTGGAAGATGGATTTTTTCATCGGAAATACTTCGTAAAATCTTCATAATACATAGTGAGCTGAGCCTTTTAGGACTGTCCTTAGAGGAACTATTGAACTTTAATGAACGATTCGGATACACTACTGAAAACTAAAATTTCAAAAATATTATATTACGGAATGTTTCGTTGTCGGAAAACTTGTTAGAGGACTATGAGAAAACGTTCCAGAAAAATTTGGTATTAGTAAATTAATGTAGTTTCAACGTCTCTTATAAATTGTGAAAATTGCAGATTTCTATCTAGTTGCCACAAAAACCCTTGAATTATTTGATTATTTTCTATTATATAAAATAAATTTATTTTTGATATTTCCTAAAAGTTTATTTCGTTTAGGACAATCAGTAAATGAATGAATGCACTTCAGTCGAATACTTTTGGCAATGATGCTATTTGAGAATATGGTCAAATTTAAAAATTGTACAGAAATAAATCCATCTCTTCAACTTTCTAGTTCTATTAATAAAAAGTAAATTTTGTTCTTTTGAGATAATTTTAAATAAGCGGTTTCCTTTCTTCTCTTACTAAAAAGCAAAACTAGTCCATTTTCGTAAAAAAAAAACCATGAATATTGCGATGAAATTGTATTTAAATTTTGTTCCACTTTGTGATCGTGAGCCGTACCCAACAAATGATAAATAGAAAGTATTTAATCTGTTAAAAAAATATCAATTACATTTTGATAATGGATCGATAAATCACTTAAAATTTTTCTTTCGATAAAGTTCTAAGTATTCTTTTTCTGTTAGTTCTCGTAGACATATATATTTATATTGACAAACTTTTTAGTTAAAATAAATACAAAAGCGAAAAATAATGCATTTATTCTATTTTTAATTAAATTAATAATGGTGAAAGTGTAAATAAATTACATAAGAATTTCTATTAATAAATGTTTGAACATCATTTTGAGAAAGAAATTCTTCGAAATAATTTATTAAAACACATATATTTATTTTTATCAGAATATAATAATAAATATATTGATGAAAATAAATTACGAGCAGAAATACTTGCACATCTTATTTCAATATCAATTCAATTCATTTATCTTCGAATCGAACAGTTTGGATGGTTTTCGCATATTGTTCAATATGTAAATATTTGTTTAAATCTTTAGAAGAAATAAATTATGAATATATTTTTCTATTTTTATTATTTAAAACTAATCAAAAAAAAATATTATATATACATTCGTAAGAAAAAAATTTTGTTTTATATCGTTCGTTAGAGAAAGATAATGTTTTATTTCAGTGTATATTCTTATTATCAATATTTATTACATAAGTAAATTATAGTATATAAAAAGATGGAGCAAATTTTTTATTCCTAATATGTTGATAATCTTAGCACGATTCTATTTCGTCCATAGATTAATTAAGGAGAACAAACATTTGTCAAGTGAATATCTGATGAGACTTTTAAACAGAATTTAAGAAAAGTATATTTTATTACAACAAGTGGCTTATCATACGATCATTTTCTAAACAAAATATTAATTAAAATGATCTATATCTTCATTAGAATAATTCAAACTTGAAATTGGTTTTTGTATTCAAAAAAAATAGTAATTCGAAAAAGTTTGTTTTTTTTTCACTATCTTTATAGCCTTTCTATTTCGAAGTTTTTTTTCCTTCCAACAACGTTATGATATATTCTATTCTGATATTGAGAAAATTGTAATAATTAACTAATATAGTCAATATCAATTGTAATTATTTATTGTTCATTGTCTTGATATTTATCATAAATGATTTTGAATGTTTATTTGATGAATTTCAAATATTTCAAGAAAATCTTTCCTAAGAAAAAACGTTTAGTAAATTTAATGATATAACTGATGAAAAGTTATTTTATTTTTTATTTAATTTACTTGTTTACTTTTCAATTAACTTTGTTTAAGTTAATTCTTTTGTTTGAAATAAGAAGAAAATTTTCATATTTACCAATAATCATCGTTATTTAACTTAAATTTGATGATATCAATCGAATATAAATGACAGATTGAGACGTGTATCTTGTCATTATATCTAACTATTGAATATGATCTTTCCTATCGATTTCGAAAAAAGTTTGATTCTATCTCTCAAAATTAATGGATAGTACTATCCTCGTGTTGTAAATAATCAGAACGCGTATCAGACATTTTTTCATCAATTAGAAGGAACTAAGCACAGTAATGGAAGAGAAAAGTTGATAGTC
>CAJNOP010003787.1:0-12012 GCA_905250075.1 Rotaria sp. Silwood1 | reverse complement strand
TGTATGTGATAATGAAACTTAGATTTTTAAGAAGAATTAATGAATTGATACGACAAACGAAAAATTCTAGGGGAAAACTACCATAGATAAAACGATGTCAATTTTTTGGTATATTTTATCAAAAGAAAATATTGAACAGCAACACTTTTGATGACGTACTTCTAAAATTTATTCATTGTTGAGACTATTTTTTTTCTCATTCTTTAACAGTCGTCTGTCGTAGATAAAAAATAATTTATTGCTACAAAAGTTAATAGAGCAGCTAAGTTTTTTATTTGATTACTGTAATCTTTATGACTTACGCATATTTATCATCTAGTTGTTCGTTTAAGATTTATACTGAAAACGGAATATATACTTAGCATTATATTCTTTTTATGGTATAAGAGTTAAAAAATTAAAGTTTCTTCGCGTAAGTTTCAATCGACGACGAATTCAGTAAAATAACAAGCTCTAAAATGAAATCATTAATGAAACTAAGCTTTTTAACATTTTTTTCAACTGATTTATCAAGATCAATCAGTGTGACGTTTCGTTCTAACTAAGAACATTATCAAACACAAATAAATAGACAGAAGAAGAATATATATAAGAGTAAAATAATGTCTTCGTTTTTCTATTCTATTGTTCTAAACATTCTAATGCAGACGGATTAATTTTACTCCCCCCGTACATTGAAATGCTTAAAACAATAGAATAGAAAAACGATGAGATTATTTTACTCTTATATATATTCTTCTTCTGTCTATTTATTTGTGTTTGACAATGTTCTTAGTTAGAACAAAACGTCACACTGATTGATCTTAATAAATCAGTTTAATAAATGTTAAATAGCTTAGTTTTACTAATGATTTTATTATGGAATATGGTGCTACCAAATGACAAATAAGTTCTATATTATATATTTTTTCTACGAATATCGTATTTTGTCAACTATCTCGATGGAATGTACAAGAAAGTTTTCCACAAATGCTATCCTAAGAAAAAGCAAAAATAAGCGCAGAAGGTAAGGTGAAACTAAATTCTCTACATCGTTCAATTCTGAAGACTTCTTCTATTAGTTATCTGAATCTTTTTGCTCATGTTTTCTAAGCTCGACCAACGGTCAATGAGAATCCTTATTCACAATTCGTATATATGTGAATTTCTTCGTAATCTGAATAGTATTTTAGATTAAATTCAGATATCATTCATGTATCTTATCTTTGTGTACATTCACATCGCTCACAGAAGCGATGTTTACTTATTGAGCAATCTTCATTGAATGAATGAATGAATCTGCTGGACGAATTTATTTTCTCTTTTGTCCTTCTCTAACTTTATTCTTTTTTCCTTCCTCTTCTCTGAATTTTTTCTTTTACTTATTGACTTAAATTTTTCTTTTCTTCCCTTTACTTTCCCATCTCTCCAATTTGATTAAGACTAACAATCAATTACTAAGCATATGAGATTCGTTCTGTTTATGCCACATACATTTGTCGAATATATATTAACTGAAAATATTACTCTCTATTGACTTGGCTAGAGTTTCTAATTGGATTATGTAGCTCATAATTAATAATGTTGTATTGCTTGTCATAAAACGAGTTTCAATTAGCTCATATATTGATGAGTTGATAATTTGTGACGAAAACTCTAATGCAGCAATTTTATGTTTGAGAATATTAGGAACTTATAAGTTATCGTACGTTTCGAGCTTTGAACATAATCAAAAAATTAGGATTTCAATGTGAAAATTGAGACTTTAAATCAATAAAATCAACCTGTAGTTTCTCGATATTCTAATGTTCGCACGAACATATAATTTTGATTCATATGATGTCAGTGTTATGCGGATCCTTACTTTAATCAAAGGAACTCTTTTCACATAATTAAATCTACAGCGAATACTTTTTTGAAGTAATTCAGCAGATCAAAAGATAAATGGAAACTCCAAACGGACTAAATGTCTTTCACGCGACTGTGAAACAATAAAAAATACAAATTCACGAGAATATAAATAATTATGGGAACCAGTCCCAAAAAAAGATTAATTTACTTTGAGCATTTACAGCTGTTTTCGTTGGAAAAGATGATCATAAACATTTCTCACTATCTTTTACGAAGAAAAAAATGATTTATCTAACCGTTTCAGAGACTATTTAATGTGAATAACGCTTGGAAACGCTGACTAGACGTAAAAATGGCAAGAAAAGTGATGATCACGTTTTTTCTTGCCGTTTATCATCGTTTCCTAACAGAACGGGTGATTATGACAGTTTAAACGGCATTTTCAGCGTTCCACTTCTCCCTGGGATTTAGCAAAGAAAAAGATGATATTTGATAAAATTTTGATTATATTCATTGGTATAATTCTATATCCTTTAGATTCATATTACACAAAGAGCGACGAAACGTACATGATTGAAAGTATCCTGTTCCTAAGTTCAAATTTTAGAATAAATATGGTACTCCGATATGCTTTGATGGAGGTCGTCGAGGTAATTCCAAATATGTACTATTTATTGTGTTTTTATCAAGTTTTCTGTCAAACATCTTGAAAACACCGCAAGAAATGAACAAATGATCATTTTGAAAAAAAAACAAAATATCCCCTTTTGTATTGATCGAGCTTTTCTAAAATTATTTGATTTGAATGCAGCAACTCAAAATAGCTATTAACATTTAGATTTTAATGCCCTTGAACAAGTTTCAATGTAGTCATCTTGTGCGACAAGATCAATGTGAATGACAAAATGACATAGTGTCACTCTTCTCTTGCAAATTTATATAGTCTTTTATGTTGGAAAAATTTACCCAAGATTTATGCATCAATGGAGGCGTAATCTGGTAGCAAACAGAAAAGAATGCATGGGTTTGAAATAAAAAATGTTTCGTCGATGAGAACAGATGTTATCACTGACTGCAACTTCTCATTTTTATTAGATATTTCAGTTTTGTTGCAAATTTCATTTTGGGGTGTGAATGTTTAGAAGTAGGTATGTGCTAGTATGGCTGAGGTTCCGAATATGGATTTCGGCAGCCGTGATCAGATATCGTGAGTTCTAAATTGCGGGAGCTCTTCGAAATTCAACTTTCCTACAAATCATAAAGTTGAAAACACACTGAAGGTACGTGCCGTCAGAATTCACGGAGCCCTCAGAACTTACGAAACCCACAGAACCCCAGGAACTCACAAAATCCTACGTACTCATGGGACTTACAGAACCCACAGAATCCAAGGAACCCGAGAAATTCACGGAATCCCAGAAGTTGCAGCACTCCAGTGAAGGGTGTGAGTGCAGGTGGGGGTATGTCGTTATAAGTGGGCAGCATTGGTGTTGAATTAGCAACCACGCTCTTTCTGCTTCACTTCTGCTAGTTTCTAGGGTTCCATTAGTTGCTTGAGATCTGTAGATCCGGTCTGCTCCTTGGATTTCATGAGTATAACGGTCATTGACAGTTATGCTTCACTGATTCTATGTTATATCGTCTATGTATTGTGACCTCTTCACCTAGTACTGACTTTCTGTCTCTATCCATGTTCTCTCATGTGTGACCGCTTGACCTCTGTCTGTATCTATATAATGCGCGTGTAAGACAAGAGAAGATACACTTGGAGTGGTGATCTAGCCAAATACATGTCGTGCCGAATGGCACAGACAGGCATTCATCCCCATTTGTCGTTACAATGAGTTCCTGCGATTCAGTGAGTTTCGTGAGTTCCTTGGGTGCTATCAGTTTTTGAGGTCTTCTGAGTTGTGTGAGTTTCTTATGTTGCTTGATTTCTGTGGGTTCTTAGGGCTGTGTGAGTTCTTTGGATTGCGTGAGTTATGTGACTTCCTAGGATTCTGTGAAGTTCTTGGTTTCCGTGATGTCCTAGGGTTCTGTGAGTTCCTCAGATGATATATTCTGTTGCCTGGCAAGTCCTGATTATGCAAGCGCAGTTTTATTTTCAAGAGTTGAAGGAGTTCAAAACTCACGGTATCCAGGCACATCTCAACATGATATGGTTTGATCTTTATCAATCTGATAACAAAGTTGCCTTTACTATCAATGGAAAATATATTCAATATCAAATCGTGATATTTTGTAATAGCTAATCTTGTCGTACAAGCAACTATCTTATGAAAACCTTATCGACTTCTCTATAATCATCCATGTCATCAAAATCGCGTCACTTTTAACAATTAATGATGATATTTGAACAAAATGGTGATTAATCGTGATTTCATCAAAAACAATCGCTATTAATCCGCAATTTATCGAATATTCATATAAATCGAGATTAGCCAGCGGTTTTCCAACTAACTTCAATAGCAAGTATTTATATTATAAAAACAAATATTTTTAATAGTCACTTTTGGATAGCCTGATCATCAAAGTGAACACTGAGTAATGTTCTATGAAAATCAGTTCTTCTTTTACTTCGAACTGTCTCAATAACACTATGAAGAGTAAACATCATTCTATTATTAAAAGAAAACTATTTTTGTATAAGTTACTGCTGATGCGGAGAAAGAAATTATCGCTCTCTTCTCATTCATGGGAAACATACATGAGCACGATAGTAAACGTTGGTAGTATACATGTCGAGACATAGTTCTAACTATAGGTCCAAATAGTACAATCAGCTCAGTTCATCGGAAATATAATTCGAATATTCGTGACGTTCTCGAAAAATTGGGAAAATGTTGAGAAAAAGTCAGTGAAAAATAGTCAGTTTCAGTGACTAATTGTGTACTTGTATCGCAATGAATCGGGCTAACAGATTCCGATAAAATCGCTGATTTTTACGCGAATTTAATGAAATGAGTAACGCTTTTGCCATAAAAATATGTGACATGTATTAGTCATCAATCTAGACAGTAACTTTTCTGAATATCAATGTCGTTCCTCTAGAAGTGATTGAAATTATGTTTCAACATGAATCGTTTTAAGATTTGAAGAGAACACGAAAAACGTAAGTCAAGATTAAAACTATGCTAAGTACTTGAATGAGTTGTATCAATAGTTTTGATCAATTCTTAATACTCATCGATTGTAATGATTAAAATTCATATATCAGCTTGTACATATTTACATATATGTGCCTGGAAGTGAATAGTATTCGTTTGTATTTTGGATATCTTGTCACTATAGAAACATATTTAAAAAATATAATTACATATTCTGAAATCCCTTGAAGTTTTCTAACATCTTATATATTTATGTTTTAGTTTTCGATTATACACGAAAAACTAAAAAAAGTGGAATGAAGACATTCTCATGTCCAGATTCTCACAGACTTGATTTTGTCACTGTCACTAATATTAGTTTTTAAAGTTTTTATCATCAAAGAATTATCTTTTGAAAAAAGCAATTATATATTCTGATAGAGCTTGAAATTCTGTATCATCCTATGTATTCTTGTCTTGCCTTGCATCTATCTTCTGCAACACATGGATGCAAGACAAGACAAAAATATATGGGATGGTAGAAAATTTAAAGGTCTGTCAAAATATATAATTACTTAAAAAAAAATCCTTATAGAAATAATAATTTCAGAAAGAAAACTACAAAAGTAACGAAAAAATGCATATTTTTGGTACTTACCAATTGAAAGTTTCTTCATTATATTCAAATAAGTTTTCAAGAAGTGAGTGCAATACAACACTTAAATACATAGGATGATGAAGAATTTCAAGCTCTATCAGAATATATAACTGCTTTTTTCAAAAGATAATTGTTTAGTGATAAAAGCTTTGAGAAACTGATATTGGTGACTGTAACAAAATAACTTCAACAAAATTTATTGCCAAAGTTTAACTTCAGCACGACATATAAAAAGCAATAAAACGAAACTCGATTGAAGCTTATTCAAAATGATTGAAATGGCATATGTCACCCATCCTTAGCACTCTCTCATACATTATGACGGTTATATTGGAGTGAAGAAAAGAAAAGGAATACTATTCAAGAATAGAAACACTCACATTATTTTATATACGCCAGGAAAAAAATAGTTTCTACCCGTATTTCAAATATATTATTACTAAAAAAACCATATTTTTTTTAAAACAATTACATATTCTGAAAGCCTGTGGAGTTTTCTATTATCCTGTATAACTAGGTTTTAGTTTGCACTTATGTATTACCAAAAGAAATTGAGTACAGTGAAGGCCTTCTCATGTCCAGATTCACACAGAAATGATTTTTTTCACTGTCATCAAAATAAACTTTTAAAATTTTTCATCACTATAGAACTGCCTTTTTAAAATACTAATTATGTATTCTGATAGCGCTTGAAATTCTCTATCTTCCTATATATTTATCTATTGTCTTGTACTTATCTATTATCAAAATAATTTGAGCACAATAAAGATACCCTCAATCGACAAGCACAAAAAAATCCACATTTTTTTGCTACGTTTTTTTTGCTTTTCTCTGTCCGATTTAGTGTTGATTACCGAGGGTGTTTAAATACTACTCGAATTATTATTCAGTATATAAATATAAGATAAGGCGAAAATATTTCACAACTATATGTCTGTCGATGTTCCGGCTCTGACCGATCAAAACTTCCCAAGAGATTCAATTCGACCGACGGACCTTACCGAAATCCGTCGGATCCTGAAATATATTGCTCTGGAATCTGACGTCTTCCATAAAAAACCGACGGAATCCGATCCATTTTGTGTCGGATTCTCATGCACAAGATTCCGGTCCGGATTACGTCGGAAAAGATCCGATCGGATCCTTGCGAAACAGGCAATCAGATCACATCGCATCCGCTCAGAACTGCCTTTCGGAAAAGAGTGAATATTCCCAGGTCAAGCTTGGTACGTCGAAACCGATCGGTTCCGTTGAATTCCGACGATTTCTTTACTACAGGATTCCGGTCCAGATTTCGTCGGACCAGTTCCGATCAGTCTCCATCGGTCCCGTCGATTTCCGACGAATTCCTGGTCGAAATTTTGCGGAACTTAACGGAATTTTTCCGGCGGAAACTGGACCGGAATTCTGTAGTCAAGAAATCGTCGGAAGCCAACGGAGCCGACCGAAAACCAACGGAATCTATAAGATCCGCTGCCGGAAAACAAAGGAAACAAACGGTTCTAGCGATCGGAACAGTGGACCTGGGATTGTCAGATTCTAGAGTGGATACAGTCGGATTTCTCCAACAGGAAACCGAATCGAATGATGCCGGAAGTAATTCTGTCAAATTCTGTGAAATCTGACAATCGGATAACACGGGATTCACACAAGATGTCGCCACCCAAAATAAACCCTATCGGATCCTGATAATTCCTCTTCTCTTCGGTTCGGAAATCATCGAAAAACTAAACGGCAGAGATCCGATCATTGGCTCCCATCGGATATCCTCATTTTCGACAAAACCCAGTGAAATTCTATCGGATCCCAAAGAAGAACGGCCAAATCCAGATGAGAATTCGACTAGTGGGTGGACTTCATCGATACAAATCTCAGCCTTCAAAGAACTCCTAAGACACCTAATGCAAATAGTCCGGATGGATCATACAGAAGACGGAAACATTTTTTCAATTAAAAATGTTCCATTGCGAACAACCAAAATCCAATCTCAATTCATGAAACAGTAGTCGAAACACAAATCGAGGGCAACATTCATATGCAGCTTTTAGCCATAAATCAATAGGTTCCTAATCAAGACGAAAATATATCAATGAATTGATCCAACAAACAACCATGTCTCACTCCTTCACGATTGAAAAAAAACCCATCCACCAACACCACGAACAAACTATAACATCCCCAAAACATGAGCACACAATTTCAATATCATCACAAAAAACCACAAACAATTGAACAATTTCAACGCTCAAAACAACATCACACAATCAATTCTAATCAATCCGAAATACCATTCAAAGCTAGAACCCGTCAGCCCAACCCACCAACGCAGAGCAATACACTAACTGTCTGCTAATAACTTTCAACTTCCAACAAAACGTGAATTTCTCACCTTCAGGCCACAATCGAAATCCAACAGAAACCGTACATGTTGATCACCGCTGTCAAAGCATACTTACTTCCACAATGTCTAGATAAACTTTTTCCAAATCGAACATCTTAGAGACCCTTATATCAGCCTCCCATTTTTCGAAACAAAACATTTTCCATAATTAAGCTCATGTCAAACCCCCCAACCAAATCACACTTTCCTATCATTGTCTCAGAATCCAATAATCATTTACACATTCTCTACAATGAAAGTCAGCTTTTAAGCTACTCCCTCCTCATTTTTCGTTTTTCGACAAAAACACAAACCTTCAACGAAAGGTGACGCATTCGAACATCCCCAGCCTACCATTTCTTCTCCCTTTCGCAAAGCGAAAAACGTAGTTTCACTTCTTCTACACCAGGTTTCTGCAAAATTAGCATGCCACCCAGAGCTATTGCCTTCACAGTGAGGAAAACTACTTCCGTACCACATACCCTTGGCATTGTATAGCAATTATCTCTCTCTCTACTATCTGCCGCCGCCATAACGTTTTCCATCGCTATATCCATTCACAAAAACAGTGTACAGAACATATTCACTAATCCTCATTTTCATTTTCCGGTATATTCAACACTTTCCAACTTGTACACAAGTTTCACATCATATCGGAATCATCGCAAATGACGTATTTCTGAGAATGTTTCCTTCCTTCAACTTTGCCTACAACATTATATATGAAACTGAGTATCAAATACATCACTTTTGCTCACTTTCTATTCTCAAAAGGGACACTTACAAATTTGAAAAATCTTTGCGATCACGTCGAAATCATAAACAATGATTTTTTTCACTCAATCATTCCTTACTTCTAACTTTCGATCCAGCAGCCTCAATCAAACTGACCATGGAATGCTTACTTTTGGTAATTTTTTATGTGAACGGGAAGTTTACTGAATTTGAACAATTCCTTGCGACCACATCGAAATCATTACCCATCGTCTTTCTGAGTGACTCGTCCTTTACTCCTGGATTTAACTTCCGTAGCTTCTATGAAAGACAGCATCAAATGCTCACTTTTGCTCACTTTTTATGCAGAGAAGGCAAACTTTTGCGAATTTCAAAAAAAAAATCTTTGACATCACATCGAAATCATCACCCATGATGTTTCTCAGTAACTCCTTCTTTACTTCGACTTTTGCTCCGCCAGCTTCTATGAAAGTGAGCGTCAAATGCTCACTTCTGCTCACCTTTTATGTGGATAAGACAAACTTTACTCAATTTGAAAAAAATCTTTTAGAACACATCGAAACCATTACCCATGAAGGTTTCTGAGTGACTCATTCTTTGCTTCAAGTTTGGCTCCAGCAACTTATATCAAAGTGAGCGTCAAATGCTTACTTTTCCTCACATTTCATTCGAGGAAGGCAAACCTTTGTGTATTTGAAAAGATCTCTGCGATCATATCGAAATCATCACCCATGATGTTTCTCAGTAACTCCTTCTTTACTTCGATTTTTGCTCCACCAGCTTCGATGAAAGTGAGCGTCAAATGCTCACTTCTTTCTTCGGAGTTTACGAAACTCTTCGGACCAGAATATATATTTCAGGTCGCATCTAAATCATATCAGTTAACCTTTTGTTGCATGCGGGATTTGTCGTCTTGCTGCCTAATGACGTATCGCATGAAATGAGCATTCAATACTCACTTTTGCTCACTTTTTTCTTCGGAGTTAACGAAAGTGTTCGGAAAAAAATATATATTTCAGATCGCATCGAAATCGTATCAATTAAACTTGTTTTGTGTGTGAGAGTTGTCGTTTGTCTTCCTAGTGGCGTATTGATTGGAATGAGGATTCAATGCACTTTGGTTATGTTCTACTGCTTAATATGAGAAAGTGTTTTTAATATATAATGTATTTCGTAGTATTCTTGGCGTTTGTGGTACTGAGGACGATCCCTTTGCTGGTGAGGAATGGTGTTGCATGTTTGATAGGCGAAACTAAAGAATCTGATAGCAGATAAGTTCGAAAAACCATGTGCCCGATGGAAGAATGTGTCCGTTTTTTGGTAGTTTTTGTCATGTTCCTTTCATAGGAATGCGGACGGGAAGACGTCGAAATCCTGTGCATGAGAATCCGGGCCGGATTGCGTTGGAAAAAAATCCGGTCATCGGATATAAACGAATTTGTGATCCGTCCGGCAGGGTCCGACCTCCCGTGATTGTCTTGGGATGTAACGCCTTTTAGTCATGCTATCGTATCACGGTCTTTTTATACTGAACTGCACAAATTTCTCATATTTTTCGGATAGTGCAAAAGAGAGTCCAATAAATATAATACTTCATCGACTTTCTGAAAGTGAAAAGATTTGCAATTAACAGTGTGAAATGCTTGTCAAGTTGCACAATCCAGTGTAAATCGGTACCAGAATTCGCGATCGCTGATCTTTTGTATTGATTTGTAGTATTTTTAGTGTAACAGTATATGATATGCATCTCATTAAGTCTAAGTAAAATATCGAGCAAAATATCAATCACCAACGGATGCCTGCCAAATTGTACCTAGCACAGATACATCTACTGGCCATAACATCACTTGTATAGATCGATCAGCCTCCGAAGATTAAAAATGAATTTCAACTTCATTCAGAAAACTTGATGCCTCAGTATCAATTGACGTGTTTATCGAAGGTCATAAACTTTCATTCTTGCAAACCCCAATATCACGCGAGCCATGTGAATCTGATATATGATTGTATGAAATTCCAACTCTAAAAATTTGCTTCAAACAAAACTCAACGAGAAACACATAATCCTACCGTAGGTTCCAACTATTAAGTCTTAACCGGATTAGAACTGCTCAATGAAAACATGAAATTCAAACAAAACCCAGCTCTCGAACCCTGTGTTGACGGGAATTAGCTCGTGAAAAAATTTATTGGCTGAAATTTGACTATGTGAACCAAATGTGAAGACGCAAAGTCTGTCGAATAGTATAATATCGTATCCCATTTCATGTAACTTCCACTTTTTCTTTATTTTCCTAAATAAAATGATCGCAATTCCATTATATTTTTCGAAAAGTTATTTTTAAACTAAAAAAAAATTAGGCCATTTCGAGAACGATAGACAACAGAATCTTTCTTTCCAAGTATCATGGTGGATCGTCTACAATGCATTCATTGTTTCGAAAAATCTGTTCTTACTTATTTCTCTACAGATCGTCGAAAACAGCGATTTTCCTTGAACAGAGTGCAATGCTGACTGTTCCTTAAAAAAATGAAAGAAAAACCATCCCAATAGTTTTTAGAAGGGTTCAGAAAGTGATCTATTCAGAAGAAGAGCTATTTCCGACTGCAAAGAAAGCATTCCATAATAGCGTGGAACGACAAAGAATGCATTCTTTCAGATAGAGAGCATTTTCTTATTGACTTAGAATACATTCGACAAACTATAGAAAGCGATAATCACTATGGCAATATAGTTTCCATGTGTTGATGTAAGCGTTTCCTTTTGTGTTTTTCATGAAAAGCTTTGATTGAATACAAACAACAAGAAGAAACGATTCTAAACAAAACATAGATTTAGAATTTATTACGACTAAAAGTTTTCATAAATTGTTCAATCAAAAAACGATTGTTTTTCAAAGCATTCTCATTTTGAATAAGAATTGACAAGCACATCATATTCGGAATCCAATAAAAAATTGATGATTGATTTGATAAACCTGTTCGATGAATTAAAAATGGAATTAAGTCACATTTTCAACGACAATAAACAATCTTTTAATGTTTTATATTTATTCATGATGGTTTGTTGCATTTAATCTTTCAATGTGTGATCAGAGTCCATCAATTTGAAAATTTGTGTTGACTGTTTCATTTAGTGGAATGATGTGAGATGCTGATTTTTATTTATTTATCTATTAAAAAAGAAAAATTTTGTTTTTGACGGATCATTATTATAAAAAAGAAAAACTTACTTTGGTTTCATTTGAAGGTGTGAATGAAGGTTGTTCGTAATAACGAGTAACAGTTGACTAGAAAATCAATTTTAATTAGCAGAAATTTCA
>CAJNOP010003786.1:0-12015 GCA_905250075.1 Rotaria sp. Silwood1 | reverse complement strand
AGTAAATGTTATATGAATACGTCTCTTCTATTAATATGAATAAAGTAAAAATAAATAGCCAATAAAAAGACCGATTTATTTTTAAATATATTTATAATAACGTTCCTTCATACTCAACAGTGGAAGATATCTGATGTACTGCTTTAAGAGAATAAATGTTCCAGATCAGTCTCTTGTTGTATTCTTTTGTTAAATGCTAAAAATTAAAACGGTTTTCATGAAAACAGCGACAATTTGGAAGATTTGAAATGATTTTCTAGGATTAGAATGTAGATTTGAGTGTTAAGGTGATAGGAACAGTCACACTCACACCTATACCTACACCCTAGTCTCAGAAACTTGAATACATAAATACATTAATGATTTTCTAGCCATGGGAGGTAAATTCAATGAAAAGCCCAACGAAGCAATTATAAGTTCAGTGAATGTTACCGCCGAAAACGTCAAGATGCTGTATGATGCCCTTAAAAAAGGGTTTGATTTTGTAAAGTTGGTGTTTAAAGATTGTTCATTCTACGAGAGTGACCTCGACACTTTGCTTGACATTGTCATTAATCACTCCTCGATTCGGATTCGTTGTCTAAACATGATCACTGTTCGTGTTAACAATTATTTTGGAAAGTCAAAATATATTTGCCAATATATGGTCACAGAATTCAATAATCAATCATTGAAAGTTCGCTTCTATGATACATATCAAGATGGAAATGCACAGATGCTCTCTCGGCTTTTGTTGCAAAACAAGAAACATCGAAAATTAGATTTCTCTGCGAGTGACTTTCTCTGGTATGAACGTGAACTGAAGCAATGTCTTGAGATGAATGGAATTGTGACAGGACTGATTGTGGAGCATTGCAACAACATCGATCTACTCAATACTATATTTACTCTGAAAACAAGCACATTGTATAAACTAAAACTGACTCATTCACTGTGCGTGCCCTCAACATTAACTCATTTCTGTAAAATGTTGAAGACAAATGGAACACTTGTTGAACTCGATCTGATGGATCAAATGGGTTTTCAAGATGAATCTTTCATTATTGATCTTCTAGACATATTGAGAGATCATACGTCAATTAAATATCTTAGTCTGCAAATTAAAGATATACATCCATCAAATCAGAAAGAAGCTCATTTGATTAAATCATTGAAGAATGATAAATTTATTTTACGTCTCTGTATATCTGCATCAGTTATCTCACGTGAACTCACAGATGCATTCATTCATGCTGCTAAAGAGCGTCATATATTGACTTATCTGGAATTTTACAACAGTCAATTGGAAACCGGTCATATAGCACAGCTGAAGTCATTGCATAATGATGGAAGCTTGATTCAATTGGCTTTCTATGAAAAACCACGTTGGCATGTGTTGCTAGAAGACAAATATGGGGCATTACCGACAAGTAAGAGTTACAAAAAATCGAAACTTTCACAGAAGAAATGAGGGCGACTAATAAATTTTAGTGATGCTAAATGCTCATAGATATTCATTAAAGTCTTAATATATTGTCTGAGAGGGAACAGAGTCATGATCTGCAAAGAATGGGTCTATTTTGTTCTTATTGGAAAAAAACACAGTTTTTGATGTCAATAAATTCCAGTTTTCAGCTTTCAATTTTATATCCATCATGAGTTCTCACTTACGAACTTCAGAACAGGTTTTTCAAAGGCAATATTTATTCCCTTTTCTTCTTCAATAACATTGGAGGAGTTTGATGAAGTCTTCTTCTCTAAACCTCAATGTAATTGTAAGACCGAAAAAATATTTCAAATTATTGGTATGGCTTTTTCTTAGACTTTTACCTTGAGACGCAATCATATGTATGATCCTGAAAAAGTTCTTCGCATATTTTTTTTTGTTCTTATGCACCAAGCTAAAGACTATCTAATACGGGCAAATTAATTTATGCATCATCCCAATAATATATTTTTCGCCCTTACTAGACCAGGAAATAGAATGTGGATATGAATGATATGTGCGTTTGGACTAGTAAAAGTTTCGGCGATCGTCTTCGCTTCAATCACACATGAGTAGCAATTGTGCACTGTAAGATACTTGATAAAATCAATAGAGATTCTGCAAGAATTCACTTTTTTCTTCTAAAGAAAGTATGCCGTCATAAAATTTCGAAATTCTAACAAGGTTTGAAACAGGATTCAACTGAGATGTTGAGCATTTATACATAATTTCTAAAACAGTACCTTTGCGGCATATTCGAAAAAGAACAGATTAGCAATGAGTTTATCGAGTGTTGATTTCGTAGATCTTTCGTTGAAAATTATCCAGAAAAAGAATTCCTTAAAACAAGAGCCAATTTTCGTGCAAAACATGAAAAATTAAGCATAGAAGAAGAGTACGAGGTCTAATCTTTCAAAAATGAGACTGATTGTTGATTATCAAGCAGCTGTTTTAGATGATCTAAATAGTTGAAAGATAGAATATAATTGAGGAAACTATCTACTATCATCTACTCTATTTTTATTTTTATTTATATCTCATTTTATGCAGAATATATTGATAATTAGAACTATGTTTACTTGTGAACATATGTTACTATATTCTAAATACAATTAGTTTTCGTTTCAGCTTCTACATGTACACATCTAAATTTTCTGTTCTTTTGCAGCCATTTAAAGAACGAAAATATTAGAAAATATTTGTTCGAACGTAATCATGAGGTTTCATGACCAACCAAGAGAATTTTTCTTGTCCAAGTCTTTAAACAAACTTTCATTTTCTAATAAATACCTCCCAAAAAAAAGAGAAAAAATTCTGCGAATCTTTTTGTTTTCAAAAATCGACGTAGTTAAAACTACAGTAGTATAAGAACTAGGCATTACTTTGGTTGAACAATAGAAACGGTACATTAAAGCTATCAGTACAGCTGACGAGAGGGAGTGAATTACATAAATAATTAAATTAGCAATCAGTAGTATTCTTTAGAAACATGTTGGTATGCATTGATAAAATTTTCTAACTTAATCTACATATGACTTAAGGCCACCCCCCCCCCCCTCAAAAATCGATCTCAGCCCAGGTATGTTCAAATGGGCTGAAATTTGGAGCATATGTTGGGGCTGATGTGAGGAGGCTGTGATAAAATTTTCAGCTCGATACCCTGATGTTTGACTGAGATATTCACCAAACAAGGGTCAAAAATAGGTCATTTTGGTACAAGGATTTCTCAGCCCGGACCCGTCTAACATATTTAAATTTTTTTTTTGTTAGAAAGAGCATATGAGGATGCAGAGCACTACAGAGTCCTTTTTTTGAGATTCTTACTTTTTTAGCGGAGAAAGGAGATCACAAGTCCAATGACTCAAAAAACGCCCCAAAAATGGGTGTCCAGTCACATAAGTGTCTTTATATATAATAAAAAACAAAGCTTAATTAAAAAAAGGACTCTGTAGTGACCTGCATCTCGACGCGCTCTTTCAAACAAAAAAAAAATTTAAATATGTTGGACGGACCCGGACTAAGAAATCCTTGTACCACAATCCAAAAATCATAAATCGAGAAAAAACGAAAAACATTTCTGGATATTTCAAAAAAACCGCTGGTTTTTCAAAAACTGGTTCTCTGAAATTCTGGAATATTTCGGGAAAAAATGGAGGTTTTAGGAAAAATTTTTATTGATTTTGAAAGAGCAGACGACGGGCTATTTTCCTATGTATTTATCTCAACTTTGACAGTTCTCACGAAAATTGACTTTTTTTGAGGGGGGGGGGGGTGGCCTTAAGTTGCATAATTTTTTAAACTTATTCGGTTCCAGATTATTTAGTTTAATTGTTGGAGATTAGTAAGAGTCACAAAAAGAATGTCATGTATTATCCTATACTCGTAAAATCTGATAAAATCAGCAAAATGCATATGACTACACTACATGATGAAGTCATATGCATTTCAGGATTAATTAGGATAAAATGTTAAAAGAGAGTTTTTCCCTTTTCCCCCTCCCCTGCTCTGGCAAATCTACGGTGGAACGATGAGAATAATAAACGAATTTGTTCTGCTGGAGAAAAGTGGAAAGATTGTGCTGTTGATAAAATTTTAGTTTGTGTCGATTTATTATTATTTAAAAGTCTTCTGCGCATGAACCGCTTTTGATTAAAAATATCCTATATAAAATAGATATGTAATGTTTCTATCCAAACTAGAATAAATTATTCAACTATTTATTAGTTCTCGAAACTATCATATTTACTATAAAATATTTTTAATTGACCACAATAAATTATTGTTCACACAAAAATACTTAATCTATCTTAATCGTCATATATTAAAAATAATAGATTTTCTAAACAAGAAAAACCGATGCTCACTTAAAAACAATCACTCGGAAATTGTTTTTACTAAACAAAAATATAGAAGTAAATGACAAAGAAATAATCATTCCTAAAAACCATTGGTGAAGATTTCTTTTGATCTAAGATAGAACCAAGTTGCAAATGAAGTTGTAGAACAATTCTAGTGTTCAGTACGAAGATTCAAAATGTGATGATAGATTTTTGTAATATGTTAGTATATACAAAAATAATAAAAATAATATTCTAGTTGTTGATTCTCTTAAAATAATAGCTTTCAATTGAGAAAACTAATAAAATTACTTTGGGTAATATTAAATTAACTAATATTATCAAATAAAATGAAATTTCTATGATCTGTAACGCTCTATTGAATATCTCTCACCTCATCTATTAAATATTTAATATTCTGTTTTTAGTATTATCCTCATTTCTAAAATATTCGCGTAGATATACACAATATGCTTTCATTATCGATTTTCATTTTCAAAAAAGCACCAGTAAAATGTTGAATTTCCGATAAAAGTATATTTGTTGCTTATACAAAGCTCAGCCTTATAATGAAACATTTTCATTTGTCTTCCGTTCAATTAATGTGAGTTAAATAATTATTTACTTTCATTAGATTCATGATCACATCCTCTAACTAATATGTACATAATCTTAGTGAAGAAACAACAAACCATTGGTATTCGAGTCTTGTCTTGAACACTAGAAATTGATCTTTAGCAATCTTAACACACCTTTTTACTTGCAAATTTTTATTTTGCAAGATGAAAGACGAATTGTAGAATTAAAAACTGGGATATGAGCACAAAAAACAATAAGATTACCAATTTTCCGATAAAATTAGATGAACAATCCTAACGCTAGACATGAAAAACAAAGTTTGACGCTGTGATTCGAAATCTGAGTTTTATAATTAGTAAAATACCTACTAACGTTAGAATATTATTTTGCTTGAACAACCTCATATTGGAAATGAAAAATAAACTATGGAGCTGCAAGCTTTATTTTAAACAAAAATCTTGACTAGCGTTAGAATACTATTTTGTTGAAATATTCTAACTTTAGAAAACAAAAGTAAACTGTAGAGATAGAAAAAAAAATTTGACTTGTATTTTTAAAGACCTATTTTAGTGATGATGAGTGTATCGGAAAATAATCATATACTCGTTTATAAATAATTTTTCTGTCAAAAAGAAAGTCAATTCAAAACTAAACAAAAAAATATGTTTACAAGAACTTATTTACTGTTTAGTATGACTTAAAAGCCAAAAAGTACTTGAAATAAGACTGAACCAGAAAGTCGACCTTATCCTATAGATTATCCGAATCTTGATTGAAAGTGGAACTTTTAAAAGTTCTAACTATTGGAAATGGAAGTGTATGAAAGCAGACATCCTCATTTCTCTCATTTTGTATTGTCCTTTTTATTTTCATATTTTTTATTTTTGAATAAAGTAGATTCTAATGTACGATAACGCAAATGAAGTTATCGTACAGATCTTCACTTTAAAAAATGTTGACACAAAACACGAAACATCATCCATTTAATCATACATGCAATAAAGTCTGAAAGGCATGCAACGAATGAAATGAACGTATGAATGCCAGTAGAGCGCTTTCAGGGGTGTGAGTGCTGATCTATTCTTCATCTAAGTTCACATCCACACCTCGCTCATTTTTATTTGGTGCATGATATGATATATTTTCTTAAAATTTGTTGCATTTTTCCTTCGAATATGCGCATCTTTCTTCGGCTATTCATTGTTTGGTTTTTTATTCAAGCCAGAAGAAACAAAAAAGAAGTAAATAAATAGCATTAGTATTTTTTCAGTTTCTAAAGTTAAACAGTGATTGAAGATATGGGAATGAACAGTACAGTCGTTAAGCCGTTGGAGGAAAACAAATCAATGATAAATAATCTTAATCATAAGAGGAACGTGGGCCTCAGCCAATTTAAACAAAATTTTCTTTTGATAAATGGAGAAAGAATTTCGTTTCATTTTTTTTTAGATATCCTTGTACTATATGAATTGAAAAAGGGTCACATTTTGCTATTAACGAAGTTTACTAAATATATCTCTTATTTCTCTTTAATATTCGATCAGCTTTATTCAAATGAAGTTTCTTCGAGCGAAACATAATTAAAATTCCTGTCGTTCTGAAAAAAAATGAAAAACGTCTTGATGTGTAATATCGATACTTTTCTTATCCATAAACTAACAACATTTCCTACAAACTCTTGGAAAATTCTACAGCTCTAACTGAACAAGTAATTTAAAAGCTAACAATCAAATAAAGAAACGATAATGGCTCACTTCGAAGAGATCCTACGTATTACCAGCTATGTAATTCATCTGTCGCTATCATTTCTCGAAAAAGTAAAGTAGATTGAAACTCGGTTTGTTATCAGAAATGAATGACCATCGGTGAAACACTAAAACAAATAAAAAGTTTATCAGAATCAGTTGAACTCAACTGGGATCATTAATAAGAAATTGCTTTATTAAAAATCCTTTTTTTTTTATCTTAACCATATAAGACTCCGTAAAATGTATTTGTTAAAATTATCTCAAATAATGCAACATTTAACTGATAATAGTAGCTTAGTAAATAAACTTCAGATGGCTGCTTCGCTTGTGCCTGAGTGTTTGATCTCTGAACTGAAAACTAAATCTATGGAGAGAACCATTTTTTTTAATAACAAGTCACTACGTTTTTCAACAATAAATCTTTATTTTCCGTTCTTTTTTCTTTTGTAAAGTATATGAATACATTTATAATGGGTTTTATCTTTTGAGATTTGTTGAAATGCGAGATTTTTTTACAACAAAATTCTCCTACGGAAATTTATTTGTCCATATAAAGAAAATAAAATATTTTTAATCATTGTTATATTATGTCAACATGATAGAAAGAGAAAACGTTTGAAGTATTTCAATGTATACTGTGAATTATTTAGTCATTTGAAGAACTATAAATTTTTTTGTTGCAATATGGCTGGATCAATTCTCGTAACCAGAAAAACAAACAAAAACTGTAGTCTTTAATATGAAACTACAACAAGAAACTATCAGAAAATCGTAGCTATTAATTAACCTACACTGACAATTTTAGTATATGTTTTACACAGCATGTATTTTGTTTTAAATATGAATTATGTATCTTCAATAGTTCAATTAATCCAAACAAACAATTATAGAACAAAGATGATTCTTTTTAAGAAATGAATTCTATGCAATATTTGAACATGAGTTTTTGAATGATGAATAGAAACTTTTCGACTCTATCGATTCTTGGTTTTACAGTTTTTTCGAACTAGAGTATCTATTCGATCATTGAAACGTACCTTAGTCTCGTTAACAATCATAACAAAATCGGGTGATCTTAAAATCATACGACTAAATTTTCTTCGCCCTATATGTGCAAATAAGTGTATCTTTCTCTGATCTATTTGCAATTTAAAAATGCATTCTTTTTTTCTTATGACATTCTGTTGCATGACCTTGCAAATGAATAAAAGGTGCTGACTGAATAGAATCTATTGAATTATGTAAAATTATGTTATTCCATAGTCTCCAAAGATTAAAGGCAGCTTTGTATTTATTGTGATCATAATGAAAAAGAGAGTAGGGTGTGGGTGTGACAATGTAGGTCTCCTATTCACGAATGCTCGGCACAAATACCCTTTCTTAAATCAATCTTTGTTATGACCAAATAGAAGAGAACTCTTATTGTTAGAGTACCGTTTTTGGAGATCACACACTACATCCTGACATAATCGTTGAAACATAATTCAACATCTCCCAAAAACATTATTTTATAGGGCGGGAAATTTTTACTATAGTCGCTTCATTCTTTGCCTATATCTACAATTAATCATGATTTTTGTTTATCAGGCAGCTATTTTAAATGACCTCAATAGTTGATTATTAGAATCAAATTGATAGAAATAGGAACTACCATCTACTCTATTTTTAAGTCTTATCTTTCCCAAAGACTGCCTTTAGATACTTTTTTTGTACAAAAGCACTGATTTTGTATATCTTTATATTTATATTTCTATATCATGATATTAATATTGAGCCAACGATCGCTGTTCTTGCACAATAGTAATTTAAATTACTCAGTGAAAGCTTGGGTCGTTCTGTATATGAAATCTGGTGTTAAGTGCTAAACTAAATGTTTCTAACGGATAGTATATAAAAGTATAACTGATAGCGATGAAGTCAGTATACGTTTAAATGCCATCTCGTTCTCAAAAACTATGCCAAAAGAATATAGAATATAGATAGCTTAATGTCTAAATGTTTTTTTCAAGTTGCAATTTAAGTAAGAAATATTTCTTGCAGGCTTATTTGAACTTTCAGTCGAGCTAATGTCGAATCAAAAAAGATTGATTAGATTCAAAGAAGTTCTTCATGATTGTATTCAAAGTGAAAAAATTGTCGTTGTCTATTTTTATAAATTTTCATAGTCACCTAGGCTCAATTTACATCACAATGTAGTTCGAAGAGTCCTGTGTTCTCAATAAAATTGTCATTGTTTAAACTTATTTCCCGTGCACAAAAAGATAGAAAAATCATACAATTTTATCAAGAATATAAGACTCATTGGGCTACATTTCGGTGTAATTGAGCTTAGGTTACAATGAAAATAGACTAGGAAGATTTTTTCACTTGACATACATCCATGAAAAACTACTATTACCAATGAAGAGTTATTCAAAAAATGACGGCTGGCATTTTAAAAAAAATTCGATATTAGTTAAGACATTATTAATGGTTTATATACCGGTCGGACAGTATACAATTGGAAGACTATTAAGCGCGAGAGTTGTAAATGGTTAACTATTTAATGAAACTAGTTTTAAGATGATATCAATTGAGGTTTGTACTTTTATCCACAGAAATACTCTTACTCTTACTTCAAAGGTACCGTTAAATGAAGAAAGTATACTATAAACTGAATAAATCTGAAATCTTAAACGCTAATCTCAATAAACTTCTAGCATTAATATATACAATGTTCTTCTTCGAATACATTCATTATTCATGCTTTGCAAGGGAAAACATATCATTTTATTGATAGAAAAGCGTCTGCTAAAATGATTTCTATTACTCACGAAGTTCTATTGAAGCGAATCAATTATCTTTATATATTGTCTTTTGAACAAAGTGATCCGTATATATGTATGTCATCCTTGAGCTTCATCAAATTTTGGTAAAAAGTCACTGAAACTAAATCAAAAATTAAGCTAATTAAAATTCACAACAAATCAGAATAAGTTTTCTTCTAAAGTAGAGCACGACAACGGAAAAAGTACGTTTCAATTTTTTTCGATGTATGTAAATAATTATGTCAATCATAGTTTCAGCAAAATTCTCATGAAAACTAATCATATAATTTAGAATAATTAAGCTCACCATTCTGAAAAGCTTTGCTGTTGAGAGCATTTCTAAATTTCTTATAGTTTTGCTAAAATATAAGCGTTAGTGTGTCTTACTAAATCTGCTGAGATTATATATTCAAAATTATAGTAGATGTAAATATATTGTCACTGATTGCTATTGGTATATCTTACATTTTATGGACGAAAAAATTTTCCTTTTATCTTGAATGTTGCGATTTTAAGCAATAATTAAAAGAGTTTTAGTGTGAATTATTTGCAAAACAATTCTAGAAGAAATGAGATTAACACAAAGAGAAAAGCATTACAGAAATATTTATCACAATAATAATAGAAATAAATATCGAATTTCGAGAAGAAAATTGATGACGAGTCGTATCACCTGGACAGTTATTCGCATCTTGTTTTTCGAACATCTGCTTATACTACATTTAAACTAGCTCACAAATATCAATCACATGTGACAAAAAATTTCCAATGCTAAATTAATTTTTGTACAATATGTATCCTGGATTTCATTTCATTCATGTGAAATATAGTTCAAAGAATTTTTCGAACAATAGATAGATTGATTTCTGCAAATGAAACTTTCGTTGAATGCGTCAGTCATCTGATTTTTTCCAAAGATATCATCTGTTAATTATTGTCTCTACCAGTCATATAGTTTTGTGAGAGATAATCTAAAATGAGTGTCATAATATAAAGGGTAGAAATTTGGTTTCATTTCATTCTCTGTACTCTATAGATCGTTACAGATAGCATGAGATCATATCACTGACTGTGCAAATCGTTCTTGATATGCGGTCTTTGGTTGAATATCAACAACTTCTTATTATACAGTGCAGCTCAATTGATTTTCACGTCTTGATATTTCCTTTTGTATTTATTTCTATGACAAAAGTACGCCCCTCTCCTTTGAACTACTATTATTTCTGATGATATAGAGCTGATATTTTATATAAAGACTGGTTTCAACAAACCTTGATCGAAAGATCGATCATCGTATCATGAATTGGTTGATTTGGATTGAAGTTATCAACTCAACACCATGATAACATTGTGAAAGTCGCATCTCAATAATTTTTTTTGACAATCGTGTTTGCGTAACATGTCGTGGGTGAGACTATTTATGTATTTATTCATGAGCCCAGGGTTTTATGATCAAATTTTCAGAATTGCAACTTAATGTAGAATCCATATAGAGTTATCAAAATACTTCACTATGGTTTAGCTTACCAACTGATAGAATCATAGTATTATGCAGCGATTTTTGAACCGCAGCAACTAGATATATTGAGTTACAACAAGCAGGAAAAAACATCTTGTATGAAGACCAAACAGCAAGCAAAGTTAATCAAGATCGCATTTCCCACTAATCGTCTAAGTAAAACACTTAAGTTCTACTTGTACACGACTTATTTTTTTTATTACGAAGAAATCAGTTCTATAGGTATTCTACTGAGTTTATACAATAAAGGATAAATTCATCAGTATTCGAATGTATTATGTATATGAAAGTACTATTAGTCTTTCACCTAAGAAATTGGTTCAAAATGCGATCTTAAAAAACGTTTGCTTGTCGTTTCGTCTTCCTATAATGTATTTTTTGGTGCTTGTTGTAGTTCAATATACCTAATTGCTGGGGTTCAAAACTCGCTGCATAATACTATGATTCTATCAATTGACAAGCTAAATCATTGTAAATTATTTCGACAACTCTATATGGATTGTCCATTAAGCTACAAATCTAAAAATTCGATCATAAACTCATGAACTCATGAGAATTCGCTGCCATTATTTTCAACTGAATCGTTTGAACTCAACTCAAGTTATTGATACCAGACTGAAAACTAGGACTAATTACCATTTTGTCAAGATTTTCAATGTAAACTTTAGATGTTTGTTATTCCATGATAGCTTTCTATGAAACTTCTACGGCAGATAGATGCATCAATAGGTTTACCAATGAGATATTGTGCAAACATGAATGTAAAAAAGAGACTGATAAACGACTTTCATCATGTAATGATAGTGTTGAGTTGATAATTTTAATCCACATCAACCAATTCAAGACTGTAGACCAAGTGAAAGTTGAACAAAGAGCAAGTCATAGAAAAAAATATCACTAACGAGGGAACATTCCCAAGTGATACCCACCGTTTCAGCTCATATTGTGCCCACAAGTAGATCTCAGTGAGACTAGAGAAAGTCTAAAAGGCTTCGTGCCATTGCGCCTTTGGAGCCGAGTTAGGCCTGATTTATTGAATTTTCGACCCTTTTAAAGGTAC